>JAJIBD010006116.1:0-99860 GCA_021461705.1 Cryptotis parvus
ACATGGAGAAGATTATGTTGAGCGAAATTAGCCAGAAGGAGAGAGACAGACACAGAATTACTGCATTTATCTGCATAACATAAATATATATGTACATATTAAGATACCAATATCCAAGGTCAAGTGAAACATATATCAGGAGGTCTTGTCAAAGGTGGAAATTATCACAAACGTGTGGGAGTCAGAGGTTAGGTAAGACAGAAAATGGAACAGTGTGCTAACAATTGTCGAGGGTACTAATGCCAACCTAGAACTGAGCATTAAATAGAGGCAAAAAAGATACACATGACAACCCTTTAATGTATGTTCTGTAATCCGTAGTCTGGGGGGGAAGGAAAAGAGAAAGAGAGAGAAACGGAAAGAAATAAAGAACCTGCCATGGAGCTGGGCTGGGGGGAGGGGGAGGGAACTGGGGACGTTGGTGGTGGGAGATGGGCACCGGTGGCGGGATGGGTGCTGGAACACTGTATGACCAAAACCCAAATATGAACTTTTTAATTGTATATGTTTGTAATTGTAAAAATAAAAAATTAAAAAAAAAAAGAATTTGAGATGATTGTGACATAGGCATTTTAAACTCTGCAGCCGGCCCTTCTAGTTCCTTCTTCAAAAAAGTCTTTGATCATTTCTCTCACCCATAGGCCCCAATAATAGGCTGGTTTTTTATTTCCTACTCACTTATCACATAGCAGGCTAAGGGGTGTTTATTTTAGAGCTAATATAAACAGATAGCAAACCCCCAAGCAGTTCATGGGCTAGCATATAATTCAATGTGATCTGAAAGCAAGACCACATGAAAAATAATTAGCTAAGTCTTGACCCTGGTGTGAAAAACATAAGGAGAGGTCATCACATCCAACTGGGAATCAAGGGTGAATAATATTGTATCAGGCAGGGAAAAGAAGGCAATTCTGATAGAGTTTGAGCAAACATTCAGAACCATGTGAGTGTTTATAGCACATGCAGTTCTCTGATTAAAGTGTGGACTCCAAAGCTAGATCACTTGCTTGGGTTTAAGTCCTTATTCTTTTTATTTCTATCTGTGAAATATTAGCAGTTTAATTGCTCCTCTATGGCTCAGTTTCTTCATCAGAAAAATGAGGATGATAATACCCATTTACCTCGTAGGCTTGCTATGAGGATTCAGTGTGTCTCTCTATGAAAAGTACTTAAAATAGTATCTGTCTAATAATAATTTCTCAAGAAGTGCTAGTAATGATGATGATGTTGACCATCATAATGGTATTCATAGAATGATGGACTGTATAGGCTGCTACATAATGAAATTTCTGGTTTCCTGGTCTGTCTCACTATAAGCCCAGCACAAGATCTATAACTTAGTGGGTGCTCAGAAGTATTTTCTGGGTGAACAAATGAATGCAGACTACAAAGAACCTTGGCTGCTGAAAGTCAAACCATAGTGGTAGGGACCTGGGTTCTGTCTGGACACTCTATAGCTCCTCAATGAGCATCTTGTCCCAGACTCTACTTTGCTCTTTTATCCCCATCAAAGGGAAGCTTTGGATAAATTTTTGGGAAAGGGGGAGCTGTTATGTGTAAATTTTAATTAAGTTCTTTTCTGCCTGTCCCTCATCCCATTATAGGAAAGACCAACTGGAGACAGCAGCCAGGTATGTAATGTCTCTGATTATCAATCCACTTCTTCCTATCACTGTGTCAGGACCGAGGGTTCAGTCCTGCGTAGTGAAGGGTCCCTGGCAGCTCTTGGGGCACAAGAGAGTTTAGAGGCTCTTTTATAATTGCTGACTACTCTGTGTGTGTGTTTGTGTATGTGTGTGTTTGTATGTGTATATGCCTCTGCCTTTTTCATGTTAATTTACTCTAGAACCCCTAAGTAGGGGTCATGGTAGAAGACAACTAATGAATTTTTCCCTCTCAGGGGGACATCGGGTCAGGAGTCCTGCATATGCTATCCCACTTGGTCCTCGCAACCACAATATAAAATAGGCCAACCTGTCCTTGTTTGAGAACTGAGGATGTTGGAGCTCAGAAAACTGAATTATATTCCCTGGGATACACAGCTTGAGTGAACTGTAAATCCAGTAGTTCAAGTCAGGTTCTGAATCTTGAGACCATGTTATTCCCATGATATATTGTTTCATTTGTTTTGGGGGCTCACAGGAATGAGGATTTTGGAGACACCTATAGATATAGTTCTGCACATCTAGTCTTCTTAAACACACTATATAATAGATGCTATTTTTATCACCATTTTGTAGATAATAAAAGTGAGTTTGAAAAAGGTTAATTGCCCATGGTTATTTAATTTAAAAAGTGGCAAGACCAGCACTTGGATCCCGCTGATCTGAACACCCCCGCCCCAGTGCCTGGTCCCACGCTCTGCTAGTTCTCACAGTTATTTGGGACAATTATCTAATCAATCCCATAGGTCTTCCTCATCCATGCTTGTTTTTTTTTCTTCTTCCTTTTCTTGGTTCTTGTAGCTAGAATCCTTACAAAGTAAGGTTTGTGTAGACAGGGAAAGGGAAAGAATTGGGATTTTTTTTATGATCAGGTGCCTTAATTCATTAGTTCTCTACTCTGTGTTTCCAGCCACATGAAGTTATTTTCACAAAGTGATGAATAATACTGACAGTGACTTTCCTTCCATGCTGTAGAATCAATGGCTTTTAAAAAGTGTGCAGGAATCTAAAGAACTGGTTAAATCAATTTCCTAATTTTACTGATGAGAAAGTGATTGCCCAGAGCTGTGTAGGATTCCTGGATGTAATCACATCGCTATTTGTAATTTCTCCTGCAGCAGACCCTGCAACACTGCTCCCAGGCTACCAATAACTGCGATTTGGGCTAGTTTTATGCAAAACCAAAGTGATCTCTAACATGTTCTAAGGGCTTATTTTTAATTTTTCTTTAGGAATGTGTGCATGTGTGTGTGTGTGTTTGTGTGGGTGGGAGGGTGGGGTGAGGGATTGGATTGTTTGCCCAATTGTAGTAACCCTCTGCCACTGAATTTTGAGGATATTATAAAATAAACGTGACACAGACAGAGGGAATCAAAACATGAGCTACATTTACTAGAGACAGAAAATATGACTCAGAGAGCAACAGTTATCTTTGTCACACTTTCCACTAATTCCCCTTGGGAACTGGTTTACAGGGTAGTGCCAGCCAGGCCATACAGTCATGACCTGCCTGACATTAAAGGGTCCCCGGAGACCTAGGGAAAGGCAGTATGTGAACCTGAATACAGAACTGACCTTTACTATGGAATCCCCATTCCCCAGTCAGTCACACGCACCATGATCAATCATGTAATTTTGCTTCCTTCCACAGCTAAATGCCAGGGGATTCTTCTCAGTGCTTCTGAGTTTAGTAGTTCTGTGTTATGAATTTGCAAAAATATGAGCAGGAACTGTCCTTGCTGCCCTTCAGGCAGTAGCCTTTTACTTAGGAGCACATTATTTCTTATACTGTGGGAGTTTTTGATTTGGTTCCATGAGTCTAAAAACAATATTTATGCATCCACCACCTTCATTATTATCTGAACTTGGGCTTCCATAACAAATCATCATAAATAGGGAAATATGTAGAGTAATAGAAATAGATTCTTTCACTCTTTTAGTGACTAGACTACCTTAGGGACAAGGTGTCCTCAGGACTGTATCTTTCAAACGTGGTAAGGAAGAATCTTTTCCTGCATTTTCCTAGATTGTGGCAATTGCAGGTAATCCTTGATAAAACTCTGCCTCTAGAATCACAGCACCTTCCTTTTGTGAGTGTCTGTCTCTATATCCTTAACACCTTGTCTTTGTTCTTATAAAGACACTTACTGGATTAAGGACTTGCCCTCGAAATATGATCTCATCCTCCTTTTTTGATTACATCTGTTAAATTTCTCTCAGTAAATAAGGTCATATCTATAAGCATTGATTTGAGGCTCTAATATGTCTCTGGGGAAAACACTGAACCCCTCCTGAGTGATAAGCTTGCACAGGGTCGAGGCTGTGTGAGCAGGTCTAAGATGTGTGATCTTGGATTTGGCTCTAGAGTTAGATTTTATTCTTCTTTATTCCAGGCTCAAGAAGGTGAAACTACTAATACAGGATTTGGGATTTGAACCTGTGTTTGCTTAGCTGTGTGCAGATATCTAGTACTCTCTTTAGCAAGAAACTAAAAAATAACCATAGGCTTAAGAGAGAATCTTAGAAATAGAGGCTGAGAACAAACTCTGGACTTGAGGCTTTCAAACCTCACAGTTTCCCCTGACCAACAAACATATTAGTAGCTGTGTTATCTAGGACATCTCATACCACCTCTCCATATCCTCATATCCTCATATCCTCCATATCCTCCATATCCTCCATATCCTCCATATCCTCCATATCCTCCATATCCTCCATATCCACTTACCTGTGAAGTGGGAGTGACAATAGAGCCAATCTCATAGAATAGCCAGTATAGCATCTGTAGCCAAGTATATAACATGCACACTAGGTATTTGTGCAAATCAATAGGTTTACTAGTTCACTGTATCACTGTATCACTGTCTTCCCGCTCATCATCATTTTTTTTAATTTTTTTTATTATACCACCGTGAAACATACAATTACAAAGGTGTTCATAATTGGTTCTTGGTAATACAGTATTCCAGCACCCATCCCTCCACCAGTGCCCCCATTTCCACCACCAATGTACCCCTCCCCCTCCCGCCCCCCACCCGCCTTAATAGCAGGTACCCCAGTTTCCTCTTTCTCTCTCTCTCTCTCTCTGTCTCTGCATCTCTCTCCCTCTTATTTTACACATTGTGGCTAGCCCTGCAGATATTTAGAGTTTATCACTTAAGTCTCTTTGTGTATATTCAGTGGTGAGTTTAAATCTGCCATTACCATTTCCCATATTTATTAAAACACTGGTATCTATATCCTATTAATGAATGCAGTCATTCTATATCTGTCCTTTTCCTTCTGACTAATTTCACTCAGCATGATAGACTCCATGTCCATCCATTTGCAGGTAAATTTCATAATTTCATCCTTTCTGACAGCCGCATAGTATTCCATAGTGTAGATGAACCACAGTTTCTTTAGCCAGTCCCTCTGTTCTCGGGCATTTAGGTTGTTTCCAGATTCTAGCTATAGTGAATAGCGCAGAGATGAATAAAGAAGTACAGATAGTGTTTCTGCTATGTGTTTTTCGGTCTCTAGGGTATATTTCCAGGAGTGCTATTGCTGGATCAAATGGGAGCTCAATATCTGGCTTTCGGAGGAATACCCATATTGTTTTCCAAAAGGGCTGGACCAGTCGGCACTCCCACCAGCAGTGGATGAGAGTCCCTTTTTCCCCACATCCACGCCAGCACCGGTTGTTCTTGCTGTTTTGGATGTGTGCCAGTCTCTGTGGGGTGAGATGGTACCTCATCATCAATTTGCTCGAGGGTACCAGTAACATCTCCATATGACCTGTCTCATGCAAGTAGAGCCCAAGGGCATCTGCTTGCTCGGGAACATAAAGAGCCTCAAACCATTCCATCAGGTCATGGGAATGAGGTCTATAATTGTTACTGGTATTTGGCATATCAAATACGACACGGGTAGCTTGCCAGGCTCTACCGCGCGGGTGAGATGCTGTTGTAGTCACCTTTGATCTTTAGCATTTATTGATGATCATCACTACAATGGCTAAAATTCTAAAAACTTTATATTGCCTAGCATCTGCATTGAAGTTCATCTGTCCTTCCAGATGATTCAGTCCCATGTCATTAGAATGTATTGGATGAGGATCATTATGAAGATTAGGCTGGGTATCCTCCTGTTCTCCCAACATGATACCAAATAGCTGAGAACATAAAACAAATCCAGTTGCAGATCCACAGAGGAGGGTTAAAAATTCAGCCAAGGTGTAGAGGCCATTTCCTGAAAATGTGTATCTTAATATCAACTGTCATCAGAGTCTCAGAAGGGTATAAGTCCAGTTGAATAATTTTCCACTACTGCACTCATCTATCATTCCCTTCCTCCTTCAGAGAGCACTGTCAGGAAGTTCTGGCTCATCCTTGATGCTTTTACACCATCCTTTTTCCATGTCAAGAACTCTTGTCAAGGCATTTCTACATATCCTTATTTTTCTTTCTTGTTTCATTCTTGCTTGTGTGAAGTCCTGTCAGGGGCTCTGTTAAGGGTCAACGACAAGGCTCAGTTCAAAGTACTTCACTTGCAAGTGAAGGTTTACTAGTTATACATGGAAATTAGACACATGGGGTAAATGACTTTAGGATCCCATGAATAACCAGTAGTACTCTTCACTTTCACATCAATGCATGAGTCCACCCTTGTAGTGTCAGGCTCAAAGTATCCTGGGTTCATGCTTATAGATTCCCAAATTTGCTGGATCAAAGGAAACTGAATATGCCATCATTAGCACAGCTAACTTTGCAAACATTTCCAAATGAGAACGAACCGGATTAGTATATCAGGGTTATTTCAAAGTCATGCTGCTGATCTGCCAACTCAGCACTTGGTGCAGTCACTTCCTTCTCCCTTATCTCTGCTGTATAAGCTCTTTTCTTTCCTGTCTGAACACTGCCATAGGAACAACATGGGCTGCTTCTTTGTTAGGAGACCAAGCCTGCACTGGGGAATTTCTAAGCTTCTTCAGATTCTATAGGCTATGAGATTGTGGCCACAGGAACAGAATTTATTCCCTGTTATTTTGATAGTGTGAGTTATTGGTCATTTTTTTGAAACATGGACTGGGCAGGAGAGATAGTACATGGATAGGGTGCTTGCCTTGCATGAGCATGACCCAGCGTGGGACAGTTAGAATTTACCAGGAGACTATCACCCTGGCTACGCTGAGACTATAGGAAGACTATAGGAAGGATCATACTAGTTTGCTCTAAGCAGGCGAGTGTGACCCTTTCAGTACACAAGAACAAGATACTCAGAATCACCCTGGTGCAGATAATGATAAGAAGGACCTTGTGGGTACCATCTAGATTACATGAAGCTCATGAAGTTAAGATGTATTACTCCCAGAATAGCTAAACCTGTCCTCCAACACATACCCAGCTTCTTTTTTGTACTTCCCATTCCATTTCTGCACATAGGAATCAAGGGAGAGTTGGACTAGAGGAGCAACTGAGCACTACCATGTATGTCCCAAAATACCAAAAAAGAGAAAAAATGGAAAAACCTTGACTAATGCATTATTAAACACATTGTAAATTCTTGTCATTCAGTTCTTTTTCTCTATGTTTATGAAGTGAATCTACCTTCGAGGACTACAATAAAGATTGGGTGCTTAGAATAGGGACATAATGATAGCAAATATGAGTCATAATATTTGCCTTTATTACTGCTGTTGTAATGCTCATATGTCTAGGTTTCTGTGCTCTGACTTTTTTTCAGCATTGTGTAGGTCTGGCTTAGGAATCAGATTAAACTAAATCTGACTTTCAACTTTGCAGCACTTCTCTCTTCCTCCCTTTTTTCCTTTAGTGCTTGTTTTATACTTCTATTCCACCCTGTGCCCTTTCCCCTATCTCACCCTCTCTTCTCTCATCCTCCTGCTTTATCTCCTTCTTCATTGATTGAAAAATATGAGGTCTGCATAGTGTCAGGCCCTGGAGAGTCCCTAGAAACTGGAAATCAGTTTCCAGTTAAATAGGCGAGGCCCAGTAAGATGGAGGAGGCAAATGTGCCAACAAAAAGAGCTCTGAGAGTGAAGACTGCTGGCTTAAGGATATCACAATTACCGGAGTAGAAATAAAAGAACAGAAACCAAATAGACAAATGGGACTATAACAAATTTTAAAGTTTTTGTATGGCTAAAAATGCTACAACTAAAAGACAGCCAACTGAATGGGAGAGAATATTTGCACTCAACACATCAACTAAAGGGCTAATATTCAAGATATGCAAAGATCAACAATAACAAAGATAGGAAAACCTTATCATAAATAGGGAGTGGCTGGGGGCTGAAGAAATAGAACAGTGGATATGGTATTTGCCTCTCCATACCCAATGCATAATCCTCATTGATTCAATCCCTGCCACCCCATATGGTTCCTTAAGCCTTGACAGGAATTATCACCGAGTGCAGAGACAGGAGTAATTCCTGAGCACCTAAAACAAGTGAAAAAAAAGGTGAGGGAGGAGAAGAAATAAACAGACACTTATTTGAATAAGACAGGCAGATGGCTAATAGACACTTGAAAATGTGCTCATTGTCACTTATTGTCAGGGAAATCAAAATCAAATCAAGAATAAGATATTGTCTCACACCAGTGAGAATGGCACATAGCATCGAGACTAGGAACAGTCTTTGTTGTCAGAGATTTTATGAAAAGGACTCTCATATGTTCCTGGTGGGAATGTTGCCTGGTTCAACCTTTAATGGAAAACAGTTGGAAATTTCTCAGAAATGTAAGAATAGATCTTCCATCTGACATAACAATTCAACAATCCCACTTCTTTGTATCTATCCTAGGGTGCAGAAATTTTCATTCGAAAGTATATGTGCAGATGATTGTTCATTGCAGCACTCAGGGACAATAACTAGGATATGGAACGATATCCTAGTATCCAACAATACTGATAGCATGAGATCTATTAGTACAAGATTCATTAGTACAAGAACCAAACTTTAAAATGTGCCTGTTAGGAAGGCAGACTGAGAAGTAGGAGGGAGTGTGGGACATTGGTGGAGGGAAGTTGATGCTAGTGGTGGAATTAGAGTTGGAAATTATACTGCTGGAACTCAGCTATGAATGACTATTGTGATTTGCATCACAATGCCTGGATTTCCTTATTTCTCCCCCCCCCATTTTTTTTTTTTTTTTTTTTTGCTCTTTGGGTCACACCTGGCGATGCTCAGTGGTTACTCCTGGCTCTGCACTCAGTAATTACTCCTGGTGGTATTCAGGGAACTATATGAGATACCGGGATCGAACCCAGGTTGGCTGCTTGCAAGGCAAATGCCCTACCTGCTGTGCTATTGCTCCGCCCTGGATTTCTTTTTTAATACTAAAGGATTATAGGCACAAAGGAAAGTGACTCTTAAGTTCTACTTGGAATGATAGGTCAATAGAGGATCCACTGAAGAACTTTCCTTTGGCCTGACTGTTAAGGGGTTAAGGCTTGTGATTGCTTAAGGAGGTGATATTAAAACCATATTAAAACCCTAATATGTGCCTTTCTCCTTCATTCTCTCAAACTTCAGCTAACAAGCATTGAATTCCAAGACTCTCCGCAGAGCATCTATTTTTGTATGACAAACCCCTAGAAATGCCATTTCTCAGTTACAAGGAAAAAAAATTTTTAAGTATTTTATTATACCACCGTGAGATATACAAATAAAAAGATATACAATTAAAAAGTTCATGTTTGGGTTTTGGTCATACAGTGTTCCAGCACCTGTCCCTCCACCAGTGCCCATCTCCCACCACCAACATCCCCGGTTCCCTCCCCCTTCCCCAGCCCACCTCCATGGCAGGTTCTTTATTTCTTTCCCTTTCTCTCTCTTTCTCTTTTCAAGGAAAATTATTTAACAGCCTAAGTAAACAATCTTATTTTTTCTGCAGTGGAATTATTTTGTAGCTAGAAACAAAATACTAGTTTTTTGCTTTTTCCAACTGTATGATCATTATGAAAACTAAAAAATTAATGACCATTTTCTTCTTCAACATTATTGTCATTTATGGAAAGCTACTAATTTCCAGTTAAAATTTAGCATTTTACTGAAAGAAACAAAGGCAAAGCCTCAATACTTGGAAGAATTGTGACTTTTTTTTGTTATGTCATTACTTCTCTGTCTTTCTTGGGATTGGTAATGATTCTCGAAAAATTCTCTTAAAGGGAGCTAAGGATTTTTATAAGGCCATCCCATTCTATGTGCAAAGAAGGAAGGACAAAAGAATAAGGAAGGATGGAACAAATGAGGACTCTAACCTGTGTAGGCTGATATATTTGGCTGTTTGTTCTATATACATTAAGTTACCACACCAACTAGTCTTAGACTGACCATCTTTAAGAGTCTTCTCTTGGCTGCAGTGAGTGCGCTCTTAGTTTATATGACGATGCATCCATCTACCCGCCTATGTCTGCCCTAACAAATCAGCCATACGCCATCCTCCTATCATCTGTTCTTTCTCTAGTCATCGCTTATATATCATTCATTCACCCACTTACCTAGTGAGCCATTCTTTTCTTTCTTTCCATCCAGCCATCTATTCGTCCTCTAAGTCACTTTCTATATGTACACATAGAGAGAATATATTCAAATACATATATAGAGTATGTTTATATACGAGAACTCCCAATGAGTGTGCTTAGGAGATCCTGGGACCTATCAATGTTTCTCAGCCAACTGGGCCAGTGGTTTAATACAAGCCTCAAAAATGTCATGTTGTACATGCCCTGTGGTGCCAAAGATTACCTGGGCCACACTGACAGTGCTTGGGGGCCTCCCAGAAGTTCTCGGGGAACCATTTCTTGCATGGTATTAAACCCAGGTTAGAAGCATTGTACTATATCTCAGTTTCATAAATATTTATTAAGATCCTGAGTGCCAGAAATCATTTTAAGCATTGTAACTTGAAAAAGAATTCATTGGATGCCCGCATGCCTCTCAATCTTCCTAAAAACATTATTTCCCAAACTCAACTCTACTTTTTTATTTAAATTTTGCAAGGGCACACATACTCAACAAAACTGAGAAAATAATAATTATCATTTTAGCAAAAACTAGAGAATAAAGTCAAATCTCAAGCATGGTACAATCAACCTTTTGTATTCTCACCTGTTGAGTTTTATTTTTCCAACTTCTCCATGGCATTTTAGCCTCCTTGTCAATTCCCCAATGGCCCCATGTCATTGTATATCCTGTATGGGAGGCCAGGGCAGGTGTTGCATATGAAAGTACCACTCTCAGGCATTTTATATAAGCACTCTGTGAGTTTTAATGTGCAAAAAGTAAGCCCAGAGCTGAATTTGAGGAAGAAACAAAAGAAAGCTTAATTGAATTGGGACTGATAAAAAAATCTACGATAAAAGCGGATGTCCTGTAGAGAGATTGTAAGGAGGTGAAATGGAAGGGTACAGAATTCATAATCCAGCAGAATGGCATTGTCCTGGGGAAAAATTGCAGTAGAGAAGGTCTAAATCATTTTTAGATTTACTTTTAAGCCTTTATATTTAAAAAATTTCACATGGTTCATCAATCAAACCAATATAGAAACATAGTGAACTGGTTTCGTTGTTTTGACCTTATTTAACCTAATCCACCTTTCCCCTGCTGTGTCGCCGACTTCATTTTGGGTTTTCAGGTTATCTTTTCATTGTTTATTCTTCCTCAACACAGACTGATCATAAATATCTTAATAGTGATCACTATCATTCTTTTTGGATTATTTGAGTTCTAAGGCAAATATCAAATTTTAGTAAAATCTGTTTTGCCTGATTGCCTTCTATAAAAATGTGTTTATGCATCACTGTGCATGTGTATTATAAAGAGATAACCAAATTTTTTAGAGATAAGCAAATTTTTTGTTGTTGCTCAGATTTCATTTTGGGGGGATGGGGCTCCATTTTGCTCAACAAAAAAGTGACATTGCCACCAGAGAGCTTGTGTAGCTGGGATCCAACTATCTACTTCTGACACTTTCCTCATCTATTATGAAAGACACCCATCAGGAACGGTGACTCTACAGCAACATTTGTTACAAAGTTCCATTTTCTTCCTCACAGTGAAATTAACTGTTGTACAATCCATAATACCTCTTTTATTCTGGGGCAGTAGTTTGGCCCACACGGGGTAGTGATCAGGGTACCATATGAAGTGTTGGTGATCAGGGTACCATATGAAGTGCCTGGGATTGAAGCAGAGTCCACTGCATGCAAAGCAAGTGCCCTATTCACTCTTACACTTAGCCCCTCCACTATTTCTCCTGCCTGTCATCATTATCTTTTCCCTGGAAAACTTATGTAGCTTCTTCACTGGTCTCTCTTTTTTAGCTCTTATTTCCTTCCAACCAGCAGCCAAGATATTTTTCTTTTAAAAAGTGTTTTTGTTTGTAGTTTTTTACACATAACTGAAAATAACACATTAATAATCTTCAAATGTATGTTCATGAGTTAGTCGCCTTCACATTGTTATGAAGCCAATCTGCAGAAATGTTTTTTAACCTTGCAGTACTTCACTTTTGCCCCCATTTAAAGCACATTCACAGGTTTCTTTATCCAGTATCTCGCAGCTGCCTCTCTGCTTTCTGTCTCTATGATTTTGATTCTACACACATCATATAAGACTTACACAGGATTTGTTTTCTGTGAATGGTTTGTTCAGTTTAAAATAATCTCAACCATAAAAATTCATCCATGTTTTAACATATTGCACAATTTACTTCCTTTTATTTTGTTAAATAAAATACACATTAAAGATGTAGATGTTTTGTTGGACTTTTAGATTATTTCCACTTCTTTGCCTATTATGAATAGTGCTGCCATGAAAACAGTTGTTATACTCTTTAAAAAGCATTTTATGCCTCCCAAATACACTAGAATAGAGTAGAAATTCCCATTTTTAATTTAACTTCTGTTTCTAAACTCTCTGACTACCCAACCTAACTGTGCCCTTTTGTCCTCATTCACAGAGTTTTGGTCTCAAAATCTTCCTTCAGTTGCACAAACCCATTCTTGATTTCCCTTATTACCATATGCAATTCCTCTACATGAAGAACTCTCACTCCTGTTCTTTAATGTCTTCTAACCATTTCTCAGCTTCACTATCAGAGCCATCCATCATTTGATTGTGAACTACTACAACTACCTTCCTGATTGGCTTTCAAATCACAAAACTCTAGAGGCTGTCTCAGACCATCCCAAAAGTGAATATTTGTTAAATTCCTGTAAGATTTCATTACAACATTAATTTCCTGATCAAATTTTTATTTATATATGTATCTCTTTTCTTATTTTTTTTTACCTTGCTGTAAGCTCATTGGAGTTTGAAAATCACATCTTTTAAACACCACTGTATGCTCACTCAGCATGTTGCTGGTGTCATCCAAAACAATAATTGAAACAACTGAATAGAAAAGAAAATTTTGTTAAGAAAACAATTTAAATTGGGAACCATATCTTAGTGTGCAGACTATAGAGCAAGCTTAAGAAAGGGGGGGGGGGAAGTGAAGTGGCGCAGTATGATGCCAGGTAGAATTAGGGTGACATAACATATTTATAGATACACATACGCAGCAAATGTTCAGGAAGACGTGTGTATAACTATGAGAACTGGTGGACATGATCAGTTGAGGATCCATGGACATATATCTCATGTATACGAACAGTGGAGGGAAAAGCTCAGGGGTCTGGTTTTTAATATGGTAATGAGAAAGGTGATGGTGTGTCAAGGAGGGCTTCACTGCAGTTTCCACTCACTGGAACTGCTGAGCCAGAGTTTTGGTATCCTCATTATTCAAAGGCATTTTTTAAAAGTGTTTAGACTCGCTGTCCGGACGCTGGGAAACTGCCTCACGACCAGATTAACAGAGCAAAACCAGTTGGAGCCCAGGTAGGCGGCTCCCAGAAGCGGGAATCACTGGGAATTCGTCAGATGGAGTCAGGGTTCGCCATTCCCTCTCCATTTTGTCGAGCCTGGTGGCCCCGCCCAGGAGCTGCCCTGAGGCCATCAGCCATAGCATGAAGAGGCTCACAAGCGGCTGGGGAGGCTGGAACTCGCCCCAGGCCCAGCTGACTATAGGACCCCAGGAGGGCAGACGGGTTTTGGTAGTGGGCCCGTCACCACTGGGGGGTCCCAGAAGCAGCCCGATGAGACTCGCCCATCACACTAGCCACCATTTTCGCTGTCCAGATGCTGGGAAACTGCCTCACGACCAGATTAAGCGGCCGCATGGTCCATTAAAATAGTGGAAACAGTAATGTCTTTTAATGCACTGCATTCCACGAAGAGCAGGAAAGTTTGGCGGGAGGGAGAGATAAAGAGGAGAGAAATGACATACAGAATCCGCCAAGTAGTTGAGGTGTGGGAGGGGGAGGGAGGTGGGGACATTGGTGATGGGAGATGGGTTTGGGTGGAGGGATGGGTGTTGGAACACTGTAGAATCAAAACGCTACATGAGCATCTTTCAATTTGGGGGGGATAATAAAATAAAATTAAATAAAAAAGATAAAGGTGGATGTGAAGTGACAAGACAGCACGTAGGGCTCTTGCCTTAAATTCACTAGACTCAGGCTGGAGTCCAGCGGGTAGGGCATTTGCCTTGCACGCGCCAGCCCATGCCGGCCCGGGGTTCAATCCCTGGCATCCTATATGGTCCCCCGAGCACCGCCAGGAGTAATTCCTGAGTGCAGAGCCAGGAGAAACCCCTGAGCATTTCTGGGTGTGACCCAAAAAGAAAAAAAAAATTCACTAGACCCTGGTTTACTACAAGGAGCCATATGGTCCCCTGTTGGAAAACAGGTTTAGCTATTCTGGGAGTTTTGCCCACTCCCAGCTTAATCTACTTAAGTCAAGGTTCATTCTAATGAGACTTCTTTTCTAGGTAAACACTGCTAGAGGGTGTGGCAGTTAGAGAAGTCACCTTGATTGAATAACTTCTGACTTATACGTCTACTAAGACTTCTGTGTTTTCTAGATTGGGCACAGCTCCTCTTTATACCCACTGCACCCAGCGTGGGACAGTTAGAATTTACCAGGAGACTACCACCCTGGCTACGCTGAGACTATAAGAAGAGTATAGGAAGGATCATACTAGTTTGCTCTAAGCAGGCGAGTGTGACCCTTTCAGTACACGAGAACAAGATACTCAGAATCACCCTGGTGCAGATAATAATAAAAGGACCTTGTGGGTACCATCTAGATTACATGAAGCTCATGAAGTTAAGATTTATTACTTTATATCAGCCCTCTCTCTCTCCAGTTTTTATATAAGAGATAATCTTGGTAGAAAGGATTAGACTTTGGCATAACCTTTGTTTATACCTGCAATAGGGTGTGGCACTACACTCTGTTTAGAGTTCTTTGTTGACATGACCCTCCTGATTGGATTACTTTGGTGCATATAAGGGGCTGACTTGAGGCCCCCTTCACCTTTTGTCTTTTGGGCCTTTTAGCTTTCGGCTTTTGGCTCCTCGGCCTTTTGCTTTTGTCTTTTGGCTTTTTGCTCTTTGGACTTTTGCTCCTTCTTCTGGGTAGGACTCAGCTCGGGTGAGATCCGCTCTCTTTGGTGGGGAGACTTAGGCTCTCTTGTATGGTCCAAGTTCGGACCAGAGCTAGAGTTTGTTCATTATATTGGAGTCCTGTGGAAGAGTTTTTGTACTATTAAAAGCCTTTTTTGGAACTGCAAAAAAAAAAAAGTGTTTAGACTCAAGTTTATTTAATGACATAGGAACCATTTAATCTGTAAGACAAAATTGTGGGATTTTGATGAAGTCAAAATACCAGTTGTAGCTGTAGATTAAAGTATTCAGAATTGCCTGGAGCTGCTTTTCCTTATAAAATAAATTACATCCACATTACACTAGTAAAATCTAGCTATCAGAGTCTATGAAATTGTAAGGCTATAAAAATTTATATTAACAAGAAATGAGTTGATTGTGAGTGCAAGTCTAATGCAAGTCTAAAATGCAAGAAATAGGTTGATATTCAGGTTTACCCGTGGTAAAAGAGCAATTTGTTGAAAACTTTCTGTCTTAGTATGTTTAAGTGAAGGTTCAGGAGATAGTCTAGAGGTTAAGGTATTTGCCTACACTTTCCGCAATGCTTAGCTCCTCAACACCACATGTACTCCCTAAGCAATGCTGAAGTGATATCTGAGCACAGAGCCTGGAGTAAGACCTGAGCACCAGCTGTTATAAACCTCTTATCCTCCACCTCCCAAAAATGTTTGCTAGGTAAGCCGAAGAAGTCATATAAGTCAGTATTACCTCCTTTACAGAGAACACAGAGGATATTTGCCAAACCCATAGTTTATAGCTGTGCACTTGTGACAGTCCCAGCTCACTGGATAGACAGCTGACTCTCCTGGCCCAAAGCTGATCTGTCCCATGTTAGTGATATTCATCTTGTTTTTTTTAAATTTATCTGTTACTTATTAATATCATTAATGCTGATTTTCTCTGATATTTTAATGTAATATCTTTTATTATTAATATATTCCCCTTTTAAAATTTTTTTTTTAGTTTAATTTACTATTTTTTCTGCTTTTTAAAAATATATATAGTACAATTTTAGGCTCTCTTTTCTCTTTTTTTTGAAATTTATTTATTCTTGACAATTACAAAAATGTTCATGTTTGGGTTTAAAGCCATACAATGTTCCAGCACCCATCCCTCCACCAGTGCCCACCTCCCACCAACTATGTCCCCGATACCCTCCCCCTCCCCTAGCCTGTCTCCATGGCAGGTTCTCCATCTCCTTTCTCTCTCTCTCTCTCTCTCTCTCTCTCTCTCTCTCTCTCTCTCTCTCTCTCTCTCTTTCCTCTCTTACATGTTGTGGATTGTAACAGACTTTCGACAATCATTGGTCCACTGTTCCTTTCTCTATCTTACTTAACCTCTGCTCCCACACATTTGTGGTAGTTTCGACCTTTGGCAAGACCCTCCTGATCCACATTTTGCCTGAGCTTGAATATTGGTATCATAATATGTGTATATATATATATATATGTATATATATTATGTTATGCAAATAAATGCAGTCATTCTATATCTGTCTCTCTCCTTCTGGCTAATTTCACTCCACCATGATCCTCTCCATGTCCATCCATTTATAGGCAAATTTCATAACTTCATTTTTCCCAATGGCTGCATAGTATTCCATTGTGTAGATGTACCAAAGTTTCTTTATCCAGTCATCAATTTTCGGCATACTGGTTGTTTACAGATTCTGGCTATTGTGAATAATGCTGCTATGAATATAAAAGTAGGGATGGTGTTTGCACTGCGTGTTTTTGGCTTCCCAGAGTATATTCCCAGGAGTCTATGGCTGGATCAAATGGGAGTTCAAATTCTAGTCTTTGGAGGAATGTCCATATTGTTTTCAAAAAATGCTGTACCAGTCAACATTCCCACCAACAGTGAATGAGTGTCCTTTTTTCTCCGCAGCCACGCCAGCACTTGTTCTTGCTCTTTTGGATATGTGCCAGTCTCTGTGGTGTGAAATGATATCGCATTTTTTTATTTAAATCTCTCTGATGTTTAATGATGATGAGCATTTTTTCATATGTCTTTTGGCCATTTGAACTTCTTCCTTGCTGAAGTTTCTGTTCATTTCTTCTCCCCATTTTTTGATGGGGTTGGTTGTTTTCTTCTTGTAAAGTTCTACCAGTGCCTGGTATATCCTGGATATTAACCCCTTATCAGATGGGTATTGGGTGAGTATTCTTTCCCATTTTGT
Organism: Cryptotis parvus; assembly: GCA_021461705.1. Lineage (NCBI taxonomy): Eukaryota > Metazoa > Chordata > Mammalia > Eulipotyphla > Soricidae > Cryptotis > Cryptotis parvus. The sequence continues at coordinate 17,398 of JAJIBD010006116.1, forward strand.
GGACTCTCTTTGTATCTTGGTCACTGTTTCTTTTGAGGTGTAGTAGCTTTTTAGCTTCATATAGTCCCATATGTTTATCTTTTATTCTAGCTGTTTTTTTTGTGGTGTTTCTTCTTTTAAAGAAGTCTTTAGCTTCAATTATGTGAAGGGTTTTTCCTATATTTTTCTTTATTGTACTTTATGGATTCAGGTCTTATATAAAAGGCATTTTTAAGACTTGTTCTAGCCAAAGTCAAAAGAAGGTAATGTGGGTCCCTCCATAGTAAGGTCATAATGCACTCTGAACTACCAAGAAATCCCAGACCAGAAACTGCCTCACGACCAGATTAACAGAGCAAAACCAGTTTGAGCCCAGGTAGGCGGCTCCCAGAAGCGGGAATCACTGGGAATTCGTCAGATGGAGTCAGGGTTTGGCCATTCCCCCTCCATTTTGTCGAGCCTGGTGGCCCCTCCCAGGAGCTGCCCGCGGGCCAGCATGCAGAGCTTCACAGCGGCTGGGGAGGCTGGAACTTCGGCTCATGCCGAGCCCATCCGATGCTGGGATCCCGAGGAGGGCAGATGGGTTTTGGGTGTTGGCCCATCGCCTCTTGGGGGTCCCGGAAGCAGCCGGATGAAACTCGCCCATCACACTAGCCACCATTTTCGCTGTCCAGATGCTGGGAAACTGCCTCACGACCAGATTAACAGAGCAAAACCAGTTCAAGCCCAGGTTGTGTGGCTGCTTGCGGCCACGCGTCCACTAAAATAGTGAAACAGTAATGTCTTTTAATGCACTGCATTCCACGAAGAGCAGGAAAGTTAGTTGGGAAGGAGATATAAAGAGGGAAGAAATGACATACAGAATCTGCCAAGTAGTTGAGGTGTGGGAGGGGGAGGGAGGTGGGGACATTGGTGATGGGAGATGGGTTTGGGTGGAGGGATGCGTGTTGGAACACTGTAGAACCAAAACTCTACATGAGCATCTTTCAATTGTATGTCTAAAATGGTGTAATAATATTTTGGGGGAAAATAATAAAAAAAAAATCCAAACTACAGAACTACCTAACAGACAAAAAAAAAAAAAAATCCCAGACCAGTCTACCATTGCTGTTTTAATCCAGAAAGTCCTAAATTTTGAGGAAGGGAGAAAGAACACAAAATTGCAAAAATTTTTGGTCATTCTATTGTGCCAAGAATATAACATTTACAAAATAAACAATGAATTTTTATTGAATAAGAGATATATTTTACAGGTGAAAAGTTGATCCAGAAAGATATTTTGAGTGGGATTTCTGAGTTTGTTGTGGAGTCATTGCTCTGCATTGTAGGGTATATAATATATTCAGGCAGCATCCCTGGCCTCCCTCCACTAGATGCCAGCAGCATCCTACCCAATTTGTGTCTAAACATTGACAAGCGTTTCCTGGAGTGAAAATTATTTATGACTTAAAACCATTTATGTAACAAGAAAGTTCATAGTATAGCCAAGATTTTTTTACAGGGAACCAGATATATAGTACAGCAGGTAGGGCACTTCCCTTGCACACAGCTAACCATGGATTCAATCCCCACATCCCATATAATTCCCTGAACATATGAATTACCAGGAGTAATTCCTTAGTGCATAGCCTAGAGTAACACCTGAGCATACCCAGGTATGACCTACATCTCAATAAGAGATTTTATTACAGTGTTCACGTGTCATCTAATAATAATCTAGAGACACATGGCATAGATACTTAATTGGACCAAGAGTTGAAATGAGACTAAGAGCTGATGTCTAAATCTTGAACCAAGATTTAGACCAGAAGAGTCTAATGAAAGAAAAAAATGAAGATGCATTATTCACAGTATTGCAAATATTGAGAAGCATGGAAATTGGGAAATTGCATGGAGTTTAATAAAATAAGGACTGAGTCCAGTCCAGAGTCAGGAGTCCAAGTGCTACGTCTACCAGGACAGAACAACTTTGATTTTACTTTACCATTTCTAGTCAATCTCTTAGCAATTTTTTCTCAATTTATGTTTGGAAATAATTTATCTATAGCTCACAAATTAGGAACCTCATTTTTAAAAAAAAATTATTATACCATTGTGAGACCTACAGTGTTCATAAATTGTATTATACCACTGTGAGACTCACAGACATGGGACAGAGCTGCTACTGGCTCTCCCTGTGCCCAGCCACTCATGAGGCACCCAGGAGGGATGACGGGTTCTAGCCCTGGCCCGCCACCCCAGCAGAGCCTTGCAGCAAGCCAGACGACCCTCCAGTCCATGAGGGCCTCCATTTATCACATCTGGACTTCCCTCTCGTCAGAACTCCACCCAGCAGACCAGCCTATCACAGTCCAGCTCATCTAGATCCACCCTGCAGCAGTCTTTTTTAAATCCGGCTCAGGTATGCTGATCCAGAGACTCACAGACATGGGGCAGAGCTGCTACTGGCTCTCCCTGTGCTCAGCCGCTCACGAGGCGCCCGGGAGAGATGGCGGGTTCTAACCCTGGTCCACCACCCCAGCAGAGCCTTGCAACAAGCCAGATGACCCCCACTTCATGAGGGGCCTCCATTTTCCACATCCGGACTTCCCTCTCGTCAGAACTCCACCCAGCAGACCAGCATATCACAGCCTGGCTGGCTTGCAAGGCCACAAGCAGCTGCATGGTTCATCAATAAATGCTGGATTTAGAGATGACTACAAGAGTATGCTACCTGCACGGCAGAGCCTGGCAAGCTACCCGTTTCGTATCATATATACCAAATCCCAGTAACAATTTTAGACCTCATTCCCATGACCTGATGGAATGGTTTGCTGCTCTCTATGTTCCTGGAGCAAGCAGGTGCCCTTGGGCTCTACTATCATGAGACAGGACATATGGAGTTGTTACTGGTGCCCGCTCAAGCCAATCCTTGATGGACGGGAAGACAGTGATACAGTGATACCACTGTGAGATATACAATTAAAACGCTGTTCATAAAAAATGTTTAAAAGCTGTTCATGATTGGGTTTGAGTCCTACAGTGTTCCAGCACCCATCTCTCCACCAGTATACCTTTCCCAATATCAGTGTCGCAAAGATTCCCTCCTCCTCCTCCTCCTCCTCCTGCTCCTCCTCCTCCTTTTTCTTCTTCTCCTCCTCCTCCTCCTTCTCCTCTTCTTTCTTCTCTTCCTCCTCTTACTCCTCTTCTTCCTCCTCCACCTCCTCCTCCTCCTTCTATTTCTTTCTCCCTTTTCTAACATTTTGTGGTTTTACAATGCATACATTTAGGGATTATCATATGTATCCCTTTGCCTATGTTCCATCCTAAAAAAATCTCAGTTTTATAAGGAAATCAACTGTCAGCTACAACGAGGCATTTTCTTACAAGACCTGCAGAATCCACTATGAAAAAATGTCTAAATTATGCACTAGAAATCTATATGGAAAAGGACAAACATGGGTTTTGAGTTTCAGGGATGAATTTTTCTTTGCTTTTAATTATCCTTTGAGGTCTTAGATTTCAGGCAACACAATTAAGAACTAAATCAATCCTTCACTCTGTGGGAAGAAGAATTCTATAAGCCTCTTAGGTACAATGGCTGCAATTCAGAATTGAGGTTTCTGACTTACATTCAACACATCTGGTTTCCTAATGCTATTGTAATTCCATTTCTTACAACTATCTTCTGTGAGCAGTGGGGTATTAAGTGAACATAGCTGAAACAATTCTGACCATTAAAGGTTTCAGGTTTTGATGAAGCATTTAAATGACAAGCAAAATGAATCCTTAGTCCCAGACCAAACGGAATCAAGAGTTCTCATGTCTTTGTGAAAGTCAGTAGCTAGGCTGAGGTTTCAAGTAAGGACAAAATGGCTGCCAGTAGTCTTGCTTAGATATTGCCTCATCCACTTATCCCCTGTTGAGTTCAAGTTCAGTGACAATGGTGATGGTTTAAGATAAAAAAGTAAGAAGTTCTTTAAAATTGTATATAAATCCCAATAATACTCTCATGTATAAAAGAAAAAAAATCATGTATTTCATGGCTTAGACTGGATTAATCTGTGGGCTGGAGACTGGATTAATATGCTGTGGGGAGACCTTACCAGCTGCAGAGTGTGGATTGTGACACAGATCGCTGCCAGCAAGGTGTGGGGGTTTCTCTGGGTTCCTCCGAGGCTCCATCGGGATGGTGGACTCGGGTCGGAAGTTGCTCTCGTGGTCCATGGAGTGCAGGGGGTTCAACGGGAAAGCTGGTTTCTCCTCTGCCGGGTGTACCTGTGTACCAGTCTCCAGCCCAGCTTGTCAGAAACCCAGCCTACAAGGACCCGCCCTGCAGAGACCCGCCCTTCAGAGGAGAGTATTTCAAACCCAGAAATGCTTGGGCCTAAGACACAGGTACACCCGGCAGAGGAGAAACCAGCTTTCCCCGTTGAACCCCCTACACTCCATGGACCACGAGAGCAACTTCCGACCTGAGTCCACCATCCCGATGGAGACTCGGAGGAACCCAGAGAAACCCCCACACCTTGCTGGCAGCGATCTGTGTCACAATCCACACTCTGCAGCTGGTAAGGTCTCCCCACAGCATATTAATCCAGTCTCCAGCCCACAGATTAATCCAGTCTCCAGCCCAGCTTGTCAGAAACCCAGCCTACAAGGACCCGCCCTGCAGAGACCCGCCCTTCAGAGGAGAGTATTTCAAACCCAGAAATGCTTGAGCCTAAGACACAGGTACACCCGGCAGAGGAGAAACCTGCTTTCCCGTTGCGCGGCTTTTTACCTCCAAACTACCACAAATATTCTACCCACCCCTCTGAGAGAGTCCCACAAAGTAATGAGAATATAGTGCCCGCATGGCAGAGCCTGGCAAGCTGTCCGATGCGTGTTCGATATGCCAAATCCAGTAACAAAAATGTTTATTTTCCTGACCCGAAAGAGCCCTTAATACGGCAGCAGTAAGAAAGGCAAACAAGCAGTGCCTGATAAAATTTCAAGGCTGTCCTAGGCTGCCAAAACGAAGAAGGACTAAAATGACTGTCTGTACTTTCAATGCACGTACACTGGCAACGGAAGCATATATTGAGGATCTGATGCTGCAAGCAAGAAAGATCAAGTACGACATCATTGGTCTGACTGAGACGAGGAGGCGTCAGTCGCATCATGCTGTATTTGACACCGGAGAAGAATTGTTCCTTGGAACATGTGATGAAAGAGGCGTCGGTGGCGTTGGTGTCCTTGTCAACACGAACATGGCTGTCAACATTGATTCATTTGAATGCCTAACAAACCGGATAGGACAATTACACTTGAGGAGATGTGGCCCACTGCCAGCAATTCTATCTTCATTGTCTATGCACCAACATCCACATACAAAGAAGATGAAATTGAGAAATTCTACATGGAATTGGAGGAGTTCTATAAAAAAGATCACACCTTCTACAAGATCATAGTCGGTGATTTTAATGCCAAGATAGGACCGAGAAGATCGGCTGAAGAACTCCACATCGGGACCCATGGCCTAGAATGGAACGAACAAGGTGAGAGACTATCTGAGTTCATCATGTCCACCAAGACTATTCATGGGAACTCACAGTTTCAGAAAGCTGAAGTGAAACGTTGGACATGGGAATCTCCTGGCGGACAGTTCCACAATGAAATTGACCACATCATCTTCAATCGACGGTTTTGTCTGACCGATGTTGCTGTCGTCCCCAAATTCCACACAGGATCGGACCACCGTCTCCTTCGTGCAAAATTCTACTTCCCATAGCGGGGAGAAAAGGCTGCAAAGTTTAAGAAGAGAACTCCCAGAACGACCACCAACTGGGCACTCGTTGGCACCATTGCGGCAACATGGGAAGATACCATCATTGATGACATCGATGAAGAATACAACCGACTGGTTCAGCACCTCCATGATTGTGCGAAGAATGCCGAGAGAGAGAAAGTCACAAAAGGATGCTTGTCTTCAGAAACTCTTGAGCTCATTCGCCAACGTGGCAAGGCGCGAGCCTCAGGAGACCTAATGCTAACGTCCAAGCTTGCTAAACAGTTCAGAGAAGCGATAAAAGCAGACCTCAAAGACAGAAGAGCAGAAATACTGGAAGATGCAGCAGAAGCCGGGAAAAGTATTCGCACTGCCCGCCTGTCCTTCGCCAACTATAAGACCAAGATGACTGCCCTCCGACGCCCTGATGGATCTATCACATCTTCCAGAAAGGCAATGGAGAAGATTATCCAGGACTTCTACTCAAATCTCTTTGATAGCCACATCCACCTGCCCACATACCAAATTCCACAGGATGGATATGTCATTCCCAACGTTCTCCCTTCTGAAATCCGACATGCCATCTCATCGGTAAAGAAGGGAACAGCACCAGGCCCAGACAAAGTCAGACCCGAACATCTGAAGAATCTGCCGTCGGTACTCATCAATACACTAGCTCGGCTCTTCACACGCTACCTGTCCGAATGCAAGGTGCCCTCCCAATGGAAAACAAGCAGGACAGTTCTACTGTTCAAGAAGGGAGACATTCATGACATCGGCAACTATCGCCCCATCTGCCTGTTGTCTGTCATCTACAAGCTGTTTACACGAGTCATCCTGAACAGGATTAGCAGAACACTAGATGAAGGTCAACCATGCGAGCAAGCAGGTTTCGGAAAGGATTCAGCACAATCGACCATATCCACACAGTAACCAAGCTCATTGAGGTTTGTAGGGAGTACAAGATGCCACTCTGTCTCACGTTCATTGATTTACAGAAAGCCTTTGATTCTGTGGAGACTGAAGCAGTCATCGAAGCCCTAGTCAAACAGGGTGTTCAAACCCAATACATCAAGATCCTTCGTGAGCTGTATTACGGATTCACCACCAGGATCTCACCATTCTACAAAGAAGTGATCATTGATGTCAAAAGAGGGGTTCGACAGGGTGATACCATCTCACCAAAACTCTTCAGTGCCACCCTCGAGAACATCATGAGACAATTAGAATGGGAAGGAATGGGAGTGAAGATAGATGGTCGGCAACTACACCACCTCCGCTTCGCTGATGACATCGTCCCTAATAACACCAAACATTAGCCAAGCGGCACAAATGCTGGCTGACTTTGACCGAGAATGTGGAAAGGTAGGTCTACAGCTGAATCTGAAGAAAACTATGTTCATGAGAAATGAACTAGTTCCAGAGGCCCCATTCACTCTCAATGGAACAAACATCTCTGAATGCAGCAGTTATGTGTACCTAGGTCGAGAAGTCAACATGATGAACGACCTAAAACCTGAGCTGCGCAGGAGGAAGAGAGCGGCATGGAATGCCTTCAAAGGCATCGAAGAAATAGCTAAAAAGGACAAAGAACCTCCGGCTCCGGGCACATCTCTTCGACTCCACCGTTCTCCCTGCATTAACATACGCCTCAGAGACCTGGGCCCTACGAAAGCAGGATGAGAATGCTATTCGGGTCTCCCAGAGAGGCATCGAAAGAGCTATGCTTGGAATATCACGTCTCACTCAAGTGAGAGAAGGAATCGGAGTTCTGACCTCCGTCGTTATTCCAGAATCAGGGGCGCTGTCTCGTTTGCCAAGGCATCGAAAATCAGATGGGCTGGACATGTAATGCGATTTGGAGACAACCGCTGGACTAGAGCCGTTACCGACTGGATCCCACGGGATGTCAAAAGATCACGTAGCCGCCCACCTACAAGATGGTCAGACTTCCTTGTTAAGACCCTGAAGGAACGGTTTGAGGCTCTTCATATTCCTGAATCAACCAGATGTCATTGGGCTACATTGGCATGTGATAGGGTCCAATGGAAATGTACTGGCGCCCGCTCGAGCAAATCGATGAATAACGGGATTCAAGTGATCAAGTGATGGCTTAGAAAATTTTATCTATTTTTTTACATATCTAATGTGTATATTTGCTTTTACATGTATAACATGTATATTCATTCCGTAGAGTCAGGAGTAACCCTTGAATATCAACTGGTGTTATTTAATAATGTATATTTGCAATGTTTACTGAATGTTGTATCCCAATCAGTGGACTAAGCACTCTACATGCAATGCTCATTTAACCTCTAAACAACCATAAGAAACTGATTTTCGTCTTTATCCATGTGAGCATGATAGTGGGCAGAGAAAATGAGTTATGTGTTGTAGGTCATACACTTTCACCTATACTGCTTTTGAGCTCAAGCAATAATCTTTTCCTCAACATATACCTAAAAGGTATATGATGAGGAAGGGGTATGTGATGAGTAAAAAGATGACCAACCAATGATCTGGATTTTTATAGAGCTGCACAATCTAGAGGGACGTGAAGTAGTTAAATGACTAGTTTCCACACAATGCATTAAATACAGTCACACAGGAAAACACAACATGATGTTGAAGCAGATGGGACGTGCCTAATTTCCAAGAAGGATAACTCAGGAAGTTCTGTATTTTTATTATCTTATTTCATTTTTATTTTATTATATAACCATGAGATATACAATTACAAAGCTCTTCATCATTGAGTTTCAGTCATCCAGTGTTACAACATCCATGCCTCTATCAGTGCACATTTCCCAACGCCAATATACCCCTTACCTTCCCACCCACCACATCAACCTGCCTGTATAGAAAAGTGCCTGCAGCACTCTTCTTCTTCTTCTTCTTCTTCTTCTTCTTCTTCTTCTTCTTCTTCTTCTTCTTCTTCTTCTTCTTCTTCTTCTTCTTCTTCTCCTCCTCCTCCTCCTCCTCCTCCTCCTCCTCCTCCTCCTCTTCTTCTTCTTCTTTCTTCTTCTTCTTTTTCTCTTTTTTCTTCTTCCTCCTCCTCCACCTCTTTCTCCTCCTCCCCCTCTTCCTCCTCCTCCTCCTGCTCCTCCTCCTTCTGCTGCTGCTTCTGTTTCTGCTTCTTCTCTTCTTTTTCTTCCTCTTCTTCCTCATCCTCTTCTTCCTCCTCCTCCTCCTCATCTTCTCCTCTCTCTCCTTTTGCACATTGTGTTTTTTAAAAAAGATACTGAAGGAACCAGTTTAACAATAGTAGTTGGAAATTACAATAATAGACTAGAACTGAATATTTAAAGTAGGTAAAGGGATATACACTCAGGATATACACTCCCATCTTTAAAGGACAGATGGGAATGGGACAGCTACAAAAGCAAGAAAGTTCATTGCAAATCATAGAACTTTTTTCCAAGGCACAAAGTATGGAAAGTTGCAAAATGTAATGACTTAGTGTAGATGGAATGATGGATCTGATTGTTATATAGAAAGACAGTTAGGTTAGGGTCACCACCCAGGAAGGGTCTGAGAGGTGACTTCTTAAGGTGAACTCCTGGGTAGAGAACCTCTATATGTGCTTATTTGAGTTTATGCATTGGCCAGTATTAACTCATGTATCCTGATAGGTTAATCTTGCATCTATTACCAGGTACAAAATTGACTAGGAAATATTTGACTTGGCGGGAAATTGTAATATTCTGAGTATTAGAGTGTCTCTAAAATGACTTTAGGCAGATTATTCATGTGACTGTGCTGAATGATAGTGAACAGATTCAAGGGATCAGGAATGCTGACTGGTTTTCTAATTATTAATTCATCATTAATTGTATAATATTGATGCTGTTGGTATACCAGGCTGGAAGGCAAGAAACATGATTATTATCATTAGTGATGCTCCCAAAACCTCAGTGAATCAACTGTTGCTAGAGTCCATCATCCCATGAGAACCAGGTAATTGGAGAACATAGGACACCTGGGCCAACCTGCTCTGCAGCTCCAACACTCTGGCCACACTGTACCAAACCTAAGACATCAGTAGCATTGGGCACAGGGTACCAGAGTCACTCTTCGTAATTCCTAATCTATCTCCTTCTGGATACAGAGCTGAATACAATGAATGCACTCATTTATCCCAGGAGTGTACGCCCTCTTATTGGATGCCAACCCCTGTGAAAAAGGGATAGAGAGATGTCCTTTCACTTGAGTGTATGATTCACATAATTATAATACTCAAAACTCAGTGTTCATAAACACTTGCAGAGGCTCTTGGACATGTGTCACACAAAAGATTTGCATTATTTGTGCCCAGAAAGGGAAGAGGCAAAAGGTGATAAGGAATAAAAATATTTATTGAGCCTCTGCTCTGTGTGTTGCTCCTTACCAGATCCTCTGTACAATATCATTTCATTGTAACCATGTGAAGCAGGCAGTGCTTATCTCTGTTGCTGAAGAGACACCTGAGTTCAGAAGAGTCACCTAGATGAAAGGGATGGAGCAAAACTTCAAATTAGGGAGAATGTGGTTTGTGTAAGCGGACCACTTTGTATTGGACCTCCTAATCACTCTTATGTCAAAACATATTAGGTAGTATGGTGAAAGAGGGTGCCCCTTCTCAGAATAGTAAGTGTGAATCCATATAAAATGTGTAGTTACCAAAGAAACAGTGTTGAAATGTAATTATCATAATTGTTAAACATCTGAATTATAATAATATATATGCTTCATTGCATGTGTAGACCCTAATGATAAGACCTAGTGATGGCTTGGACACTCTCATGACTTTTCAGTATAATGAACACAGAAGCACCTGGAAGCAAAACAATAAGGAATAATATGTGATTTCTATTTTGGAAAGTCAGAGGCTCTAACTAGGGCATTGAAATTATTGTTGGGTTTTTTTTGCCAATAATTGAAAGGCTTAATTTCTGTAGAAGTTAGAAAATAAAAGATGCTATATTTTTAAATCCACACTGGAGATCTTTTTGGTAGATCTTCCCTCACTTGTATTCTTGAGGGTGTCTAGAAATACCAGGTTAGAATATCTGCTTATGTAATACATATTATTTGGTTATGTTTAAAGAACATTTGACATGACCTTGTCTGTGTAAGTCACTATGTACATTGGCGCTGTACCATAGAGTACTAGAGAGGATGCATACCATACTAGAGAGGTATCATAGAGTACTGATGCAGAAGAGAGAGAACTGAAGAAGAACCAAAACTTTATTGTGAATTCTACAAATCGGTTCTTTCAGGTTCTCTATCTCATTGACATATCACTTGTCACTTGTATCACTTTTCTTCCCATTGATCATTGATTTGCTTGAGCGGGCATCAGTAACATCTCCATTCATTGGGAATGACATCCATTATTGTTACTGTTTTTGGCATATCAAATACACCATGGGTAGCTTGCCAGGCTCTGCTGTGGCTCTGGGTTCATCCCTGGGGGCCCAGTCTTTTTCTATGTCAGACTATCAACCAACCATTGAGCATATAAGGAAACAAAATTTAGAGAAGCTAAAAAAATGTTGCTCTACAACGAACAGATGAAAGGGATCTATTGCATCTGTTCTCAAATCATTGAGCATTCTGATACGCTCAATGAGATAGAGAACCTGAAAAAAACTAATTTGTAGAATTCACAATAAAGTTTTGGTTCTTCTTCAGTTCCCTCTCTTCTGGATGTGAGAACTGCTTGTGAACTGTTGAACTGTCTTCCAAACCAAACCCTGGCCCCTTTCAAGCTGTTAAACTGGATTAAGCATTGTGGGTTATGTCTTTCCCATTCACATGAGGCAGAGAATGTGTGAGATTTAATGGGGAGGGATGGGAAATTACAAGAACCTGCACTGAAGGACGAAAATTGTTCACTTTTGCTTATTTTGTAGCCAAAAGCTGGGTCTCTTGGATCGGGTTCGCCTTTCTAATCCTCGTGGTAGCAATACTAAAGGAAAGCTATTTACCCCTCTGAATGTAGATGCCATAGAAGAAAGTCCTCCTAAAGAACCAAAGCCTGTTGGCTTAAACAATAAAGAACGCTTCCACGCGGCCTTCCGCATGAAAGCCTACGCTTTCTGGCAGAGTTCTGAAGGTAACACCTTTCTTCTCCCTCACCCTCTCCCCACTTCATTCTCTTCCAAGCCCGCTCCTTCCTTATACCACCACCCCCTTCCATACTGAAGATCTCTCTACTCTATAAACAGCTCATTTCCTATCCTTCCTGAACCAACTTTTGCTTGTATCATCTTCACCAAATGAAACAGGCATCTGAATCTGCAGTAATCACCCCAGCCCCATACAGTTTTCTGTTCTATCATTTCTGTTATCTACAGTCAGTGTGGTCTCAAGATAGAATGTAAAATAAGTTCTTTTTGAGATAAAAGACCATATTTGCACACTTTTATTAGGTACAGTGTCATGATAGTTCTATTTTATTATTTGGTGTCATTATTAATCTGTTATTGTGCCCTTCTATAAATTAAATCTCCCAAGAGGTATGTATATGAAGGATAATACATAGCACATATAGGGTTTGATATTATATTTGATTTCAGGTAATCTCTTGGGGTCCTGGAAAGTATCCCTTGTAGATAAGAGGAAACTGCTATAGCCTCACAACCTGTTGATATTGCTGAGTTTCTCTCCCCTTTCAAATCCCATGCTTTCCTGAGCCAGGATTTCCACAGTTCTCTGTCTATAATCCTTGGGAGTTTTTGCCACAGTTCGAATGAGTATATGAAGAGTGTGTTGTCATGGTGAGCAGTCTGAAGGAAAGAGAACCCCCATACAAAGTGCCCTGGAAACCTTGGAGTCTCAGTGCCCTAGAGATCAGAAAGGATGTCGCATGGACATCCTGAATTGGCTGTATGAGCAAAACCTATGACTCCTTCACTTAGGAACAGGACTGATAGGCAGGGCACAGAAAGCAATCACCCTCCAGTCCCTACAAGATAGTGATGGCAAGTGTCCTTCTATAAGGACCTGGCTATGTATGTCCAAAAGGACCCTCCAGAATCCAAGAACTCACATCACATCTATCCTAGCTTTCTCCCATAACCACGTTTTCTGAACCACAGGTACCTCTGACTCAGATTTATGCTACTAGATTGGGAGGATGATAGTAAAGACTAAAGGCTATCACACCTGGAGGGTGCTGTTGGTTTCACAGCACGTAAACTAAGATTCTGGAAGATAAATTTGGAAGGTTCTGTCTGCAGGCATCCTTTAGTCTTTCTAGACACTGTGACTTGCCTTTGATATGTGTGTCTCCTTCTCAGATGCTGGGTCAGGTGATCCCATGGCAGAGGATAGGGGCTACGGGAATGACTTCCTCATTGAAGACATGATCCCTACCCTGAAGGCAGCTATCAGAGCAGTCAGGTAAGACCTGCTGTCCTACCTGTGGGCTTCTTGCATTCTAGCTCAACTCCCACAGCACATGGCTCTTGGGCTTTGGGAGCATGGACGGAAGCTCCCTGAGTAACTCTGAGTCAGGACTAACAGTGTCTCAGAAATCCTGAGATGTGTTGCCTAAAGGATGATTCCTACCCTAGCAGGTCATATGAATAACTTTTGCCCCAACAGACTCCTGAAAATATTTCGAACTGCCACATTCTTGTTTTATTTTGACTACTATTTATTTTAAAGATCGTTGGGGCAGAGTCAAGCATTAGCACTGAATTTTCTTCCTATTTATATTCTTTCTCAAATTAGCTTTTCTTTCATCATAATTCATCCATCTAGTTTCTGTTGATTAGCATTTTCAACAAGACAGTTTGTTATGGAATATATTGTCTATATCAGACAGTACTGTAATCTAGTCTGGCTATTTCTGTTTTGCTGTATATTTCTACAGAAGAATTTATAAAATGTTGTTATGACTACTTGAAGAGAAGTTTGATTAGGATGCGAGCATATATATAAGCAATCCTTAATGATGGTGGTGAATTCTAGACACTGTCTGATTTTCAAAATGCATGTTATTTTTCAGTGATATTCCCAGACCAATAGATCACAGGAACACAATGGGATTGTCATATGTGACCCTTCTCAAAGCCATTGACTTGGATTTTTACAACAACTACAATGTGACAGAAATATCATTGGATAAAAACACAACTACTTGGGCCCATCACTTGCCTGGCAATCTTATTCAAAGAAAATTAATTAATGGATCTTTGTCATCTTCTAGGGATCTCTCTGCTGAGCTGTGCTATGGTCTGATAACTGCTTTGATCTTTTCTTTTTTCTTCAACAATGTGATTCTTAGGTCTCTGCTGAATACTCTCTATAGTATTCAATTCTGACTTTGTAGTCATAGATAATATTTAAGTGACTGGAATGGCTGTGTTCTTTGCTTACAGAGTGAGCACAGGTCAGATTTGGCCTATTGGGTATGGTTTGCTAATACCATAAATAGAGCTATTAGAAAGAGTAGATTAGATGCTGGGGAGATAGCACAGCAGGTAAGATGTTTGCCTTGCCTGCAGCTTACCTACATTTGATCTCTAGTATTCCATATGGTACTGAGTTCTGCCAGGAGTTTCCCTTAGTGCTGAGCATCACCGGGTATGGCCCAAAAAACAGTAATGATTAGGTTTGTAATATGATGGACAGTTTTAAAGGATGACAAATAAATTAGGTAATATCATAAATTAAAAAAATAATAGTTTGGCATTGGCTAGAGACATGAGTCTTCAAAGTTGCATGAACTCAACTGCATCGTCTTATTTTAGTTTATTTTTATATTTTATTATATAGTGAAACATGGTAGTTTTAAAAAAAATTTATTATACCATCGTGTGATATAAAATTATAAAGATGTTTGCAATTTTCAGCCACACAGTGTTCCAGCACCGATCCCTCCACCAGTGCCCATTTCCCACCACTAATGTCCCCTGATATTCCCTCCTCCTCCCCAGCTTGCCTCTATGGCTCTATGACAGGCACTTTGCCTCTTCTCTCTCTCTCTCTCTCTCTCTCTCTCTCTCAGCATGGTAGTTTCTACTGAAAAAACTGAATAATATTTACTTGGAAAGACATAAGGGGAGTGAGAGAGAGAGAGTGAGAGAGAGAGAGAGAGAGGAATACATGAATACTTGTTCAAGAGAGAACACGGGCTTCTCCAAAGTGAAAAAAAGTCAAAGAGAAATATGTGCTCAAGGTATAACACAGTCTTAAAGAGCAAGCCTAGATTTTTATCATTTTTAAAAGATCTCTGCAAGAATGAAATGGGAAGGCCAGGGGTAGCCTGTGTTTCCTGACATTGGTCTGTAGCTGGAGGTTTAACTGAATCTGTTCTCAGAGAAAATAAACCATGATAGATTTAATGACTTCCCAGGAAGGTGGAGCCAAGAGTTTGGCATGTTTGAGTTCTGGATATTCCACTTGACAGGGAAATTGAGAAAATTTGGGTGATAGAAGCGATTCTTTTTCTGGGAATCAACAAAGCAAAGAATTCATCCGGCAACTATCTGAGCAGAAAGAGGGTTACATGGTGAATTAGGAATGTGGGTCTTGTCAGCATACAAAATTGGGTTTGAGGAAAGCTTTGATATTATTAGTTATTCAATCCTGAGATGAAATTTTTTTAGCCACAGTTAGATCAACTTATCTATTGTGGATTATTCAAAAAGCACGTATCTCAGCACCTGGGCTGTAACGGATGCTCAGTAACTGTTAGCTCTTACCATAACTATGATTTTCTGATTCCAAGAGAGGCAATCATGCAGAAAGAGACTAGCAGACCCAATCCTACATCACTGGAAGGGGTAGAACCAGGAGCAAACATTGGAATGCTGTCAAGTCATGCTCCTCTTGCCTCTGCCCTTGCTAAACTTGTATCATAATTCCCTTCATTCTCTATTCATGTTTGGATTTTCCTTGCAGAATTCTACAATTCCGTCTCTATAAAAAAGAAATTCAAGGAGACTCTGAGGCCTTATGACGTGAAGGATGTGATTGAGCAGTATTCTGCAGGCCACCTCGACATGCTTTCCAGGATAAAGTACCTTCAGACCAGGTGAGACAGTAGCACTTATTGTGACAGTAGCAAGCACTTACTACTGTAATTGCAAAAAATAGAAAATTCAAATGGACTTCAGAATTGAGGGGAAATGCTCAGCAACAATTACAGATGTCAAGGTCAACAAAACCAGATCAAATGGCTGTGTAGAAATTCTATTATATCAGGCTGCCAAAGTCAGCACCCTGCTCAGGCCTGCTGGAGAAAGGGCAGATGTTAAACTAGTCACAGGCAGAGAACTGGATTCATTGACACTGAGTTTAGCTAGCTGATTCTAAACTTTTACGAACCTTTGAAAACTCATGTATAATTACTATGGTGAAAATATGGAACTAACATCAATGCTCATTTCACTATCGCCACTATTTTTACTGAGTACTTGGGTGTCCTAATCACTTAAAATACTTATTATATTTACATATGTTTACTACATATACATGTGTTTACTATATGCATAACTGCCATTGGGTGCAGGGTCTTAGAAACCCTGAGCTTCTGTTGGGCGTTCAATACTATGCCCTAGCCCAGCACAAGCTCTGCAGCACAAAAGAGGCATTTGGCTACTGTTGTACCCTGGGGAGGTACATACTGCAGTCTTTTGCAGGTGTCAGATCCGTCTAATGACCAGAGAAGCCTGTAGAGAGATTTCATTACTGAAAATGGATCCCAAGCTATAGTATAGTGAATAGGACATTTGCCTTGCATGTGGGTGACCTGGGTTTTATTCCTGGCACCGCATATGGTCCCCAAGACTGTCATGAATGATCTGAGGGGCAGAGCCAGGAGTAAGCTCTGAGTACCATCCAAAAACAAACCAAAAGAGAAAAATGAAGCCTAGTGTTTATCAGGAAAAGCTCTTAACTAGAATATTGGGGGTGGAGGGAATGCTGAAAGACCAGATAGAATTATAATACCCAGGATAATTTCCATAAGAATTAGTAAGATGCAACCTTTACCTGTCTATGGTTTGATGCCTCCTCTCCCTCTATGGGATAGGATGCTGGTCTCCATAGGGCTGAACCAAAGAAGAAAGTGTTGAGATTACAACTTATCTCTCTAGGTTTGTTCATCTCTGTTACCATCTGCTGCTCTCCTCATCACTGCCCTTCCAATTTTCTTTTATCTCTTTCTTCTCTTCTCATATATTACAAACCCATAACCAACATCAGAGGAAATAGAATAAGATGACTTCTTCTATTTCCATGTAACCATGTTGATAATTTCATTCCTCGTTTTGTGTTTTCTTTTTCAGAATAGATATGATTTTCACCCCAGGACCTCCATCAACACCAAAACACAAGAAGTCTCAGAAAGGAGCAGCGTTCACTTACCCATCCCAGCAGTCTCCGAGGTGGGACTGTGGGCAGAGTTGGGCAGGATATATTGGGCCAGAATCACCATCCACATCCCATATCTAGGCTTGATGCTTTTATGGTAGGCTGAACTTGTCGTTCCTGGAAACAGAATGACAAGAGATTGCCTCTTCTGGTTCATGGGCATTTGAAAGACTTTATAAGGGATGTGCCACCCCACTTCACACATGGGTGACACTCCCTTTGATGGATGCTGCAAATGAAAGCAATTATTTCCTATTTGGAAAAGAAAGGGAGAACTCTGATTATTTTTTGGCACAGAAAGGTTTCTTTTTCTCAGTGAGCCTGAATAATCAGTTGTTTGGCCTTTGTAAATATTCAACTGTGATTTGTTCTTTTCCCACATCAAGGCATGAATCAGATAACAGTAACATGTGGAGCTCTGTCCCATAACAGAGCATCTGTGCACTCCCACTCCCCAGGCCCCCCGGGAATGTCTGAAAACATTTCTTTCATAAGTTCTGGTGAAGGAGGAACCATCTTTTAAATAGTGCATTGCCTGAATTCATCTATCTTTATTTTCAGACAAATAATGAGTAAAGAAAGTCATAGTCCACCTAAAACTAACTTTAAGTTTCCTTGTAATAAAAGTTTGATGCCATGCGGGCATAGCCTGGCAAGCTGTCTGATGCGTGTTCGATATGCCAAATCCAGTAACAGAAATGTTTATTTTCCTGACCCCGAAAAGTTTGATGTCATAAGGCATCTGTTCTTGCCTTAGTACTGTGAATGTATTCGAGGAAACTGGACTGGAAACAGAGAATGCTTGTCCCCCAAAAGTGATGTTCACTGCTACATATACTTCTGATGATGCAGTTTGAGCGCCCTCTGCTTCCAGAGAGTGTATTTCTTTCATTAAGGGAGGAATGTCTACACTTTATGTGAAATACTCCATTTCTGAAAGTTTTTCAATGTTGTAAAACCACATTCAATCTAAGGGAAACACTAGCAAACCGGAGTGAGCTCAGGGACCTCCAGTTTCTGAGATCTGCTGTCATTTAAGACTATTCTGCTGAAGACAAGAGCAATGACCAAGATAAGGAGAAAAATAAAAGCTGTGTCAGATAGTGCCTGAAGCGGAACAGCTTATAATGATAGGCTCCCTGAAGGTTCTTATCTACATAGACTATAACATGTACTAGAATGTCAGCAGGCATTAATGTCAGCAGATATTATATTAAGTGTGCATGAAAAGAGCAAACACAGTGCCCTTCTCTGCTTAGTTCAAACCAGGCTCATCCTTTGCACCATTTTCAGACTCAACCTCTGGTTTTCCACTCTTAACAGGACTGACCAAATGAAATATTGACACACTCTTATAGACTTTTAGAGATTAGACCATCCCTTCCCTGCCCTCAGTCAAACCCACTCAAAGTAGAAGCTCTCAACACCCATGTGACACTGGAAGCAACAGCCACAGAGTTGCCCTTTCTATACTGCAGGAGCATGAGGAAGTAAAGGGTGGTCAGGGATAGAGCCCATTTCACTGAAACACCTCGGCAAGAGAAATTAGATACAGTGACCTTGTGAAATCATTCCATTATTTTTCTAGGAATGAACCATATGTAGCCAGAGCACCCACATCAGAAATCGAAGACCAAAGCATGATGGGGAAGTTTGTGAAGGTTGAAAGACAGGTGGGTTTTTCCTTCTCACTCATCTAAAGTCAAGTCTGTGAGTGATATTTTTCAAGTATCTTGTTTTCATAGAGAGATCATGAACATGAATTTGACCCTTCAGAAAAGAGTATGGAAATTAAATATCTGCTTTAGCACTTGAAAACAAATTAATTGTCCTGTGCCTCAATGTTCTCCTCTGTGAAGTGGACATTTTAGTTCCTTAGAAGCTGACTCTGAGGATGAGATAAGTCAATATAAGTAAACCATCTAGCCCCTAGCTTTGTAAACTATAGGCCATCACCCTGTACGGGGGTGATGTAACTGCATGTGGTAATCTTGAAAAATCTGGGCCGGAGGCGATAGCCCAGCGGGTAGGGCGTTTGCCTTGCACGCGGCCGGCCTGTGCCGGCCTGGGTTCGATCCCCGGCGTCCCATATGGTCCCCGAGCACTGCCAGGAGTAATTCCTGAGTGCAGAGCCAGGAGTAACCCCTGAGCATTGCCGGGTGTGACCCAAAAAGCAAAAAAAAAGAAAAATCTGATAATAGTTAAATAATTCTGAATGCCTAATGGCCAAAAAATTAATTTAAAATAAACCAAGTAATGAATATGAACTGCTTATGACAGTTTCCTCATGTTGAATTTCTCAGATGAGAAAGAGTGACAAATGGAAAGAGTTTAAGAAGTCCACACAAGCAAATACTCAAGAAATGACAGCTTCTGTTAAAGCTTCATCCCCACATGAATCTTGGTCCTTTGTCCCCCTTCTCTTCAAGTCCACATCAGCATGTGATCTGTATGAAGTGGCCTGCAGGGGACAGCTCTAGGGAGGTTTATTCAGAAAACAGGAGAAATAGCGCTGTGTATTCCAGAGCCCCATTTGCCTACGCCATAGTGGGTTTCCTCCGGTTTCTGTCAATCCTTTTCTTAAACAGAGAGCCTCAAATTGGGATCAGTGTGGAAGAGGAGAAAGGACATCAGAATAACTAGTTTGCTGTGTGTAGCACATTGTTTTTCATTTAAATTTTTCAATATATAATCTCAACTCTTGCATTTAGCAGCTCTGTGATTTTTGACATTACTTTGTCTCTCGAGCCTCTCTCTTTCCTCCTCTATAAAACAGGAATAATAGTAGTATGCCTGCATTTGTAGGGTTGTCATAAAAATGAAATGAATTGTTATCTTTTAGTCATGTAGAGCAGTCAGAAAGCTTACTTGCTTCTCTGTTAGTGTTAATCCTTCAGAAGCCTTGGATAAATTGTTGCTGGTAATACTCTTTTATCCTCGTCTGTAAGGAAGTACCATGCATCTGTATGCAGTGCTTCCTGGTAGGACATAAACTATGAAGGAAAGACCATTATACACACGTATGCATGCGCACTTGTATGTATGTTCTGCTAAAGACTCACTAAGTCCCCAAATTTGTAGGGTCAAGAAGATGGACTTATTTCAGTGTAGCTTTCTCTGAGAATCTCGGTTCAAAGTCTCTACTATCCTGGTATCTTTAGGTCTTATATTGCCATATACGAGAAATGTACACACATGCTAACCCACATGCTAACCCACATGCTTCATCTAAGGTAACATTGGTCTATCCAGGACTTCTTTTCCTTGATCCAAAAAAAACAGGAACAAGCTGCCTTCTTCAGGGAAAAAAGGTTTGGACCCCTGTCTTCTAACTGGTGACTCTTTGCTCTCAGGCATCATATTCTAATAAACCCTTGCTAGTCTGGTTCTAAATGAGCACACACACATATTTAGAGTTTGAAACTAGAAGGTACAAAATAGTGGTGGTGGTGATGATGATGATGGTGGTGATGATGATGGTGGTGGTGGTGATGATGATGATAATGATGATGATGATGATGGCGTACATACCACTCTTCCTTTCTAAATGCTTAGGCCAAGAACCACCACTCCACAGCCCCTGAGTAGTGATTCCTGCTTCCTTGTTACAGGTTCACGATATGGGGAAAAAACTGGATTTCCTCGTGGATATGCACATGCAGCACATGGAAAGGTTGCAGGTGCACGTTACGGAGTACTACCCTACCAAGGGGACCACATCACCAGCTGAGGTGGAGAAGAAAGAAAACAGGGAGTCTGACTTGAAAGCCATCATGTGCAGCTATTCTGAACCAGGCCCCCCAGAGGCACCCTACAGCTTCCATCAGGTGCCCATCGACAGAGTTGGCCCCTATGGATTTTTCACCCATGATTCAGTGAACCTGCCCCATGGGGAGCCAGTTCTGGGAAAGGTCAAATGACCCATTCCTCCACAGTAAACATACATGCAGAGAGGCCCACTGTTCTGCCTATTTTGACTCTTCTTGACTCCAGAGTGAACTACCACTCCCAAGCTGAACTGCCACGGCCCTTTCCCAGACCGGGGCTCCCCTCGGCAGAGATGCAGCATCACCCGGGACAGCGACACACCCTTGTCCCTGATGTCGGTCAACCATGAGGAGCTGGAACGGTCTCCCAGTGGTTTCAGCATCTCCCAGGATAGAGATGATTACATGTTTGGCCCAAGTGGAGGGTCAAGCTGGATGAGGGAGAAAAGGTACCTTGCCGAGGGTGAGGCGGACACGGACACAGACCCCTTTACACCCAGTGGCTCCATGCCTCTGTCATCCACAGGGGATGGAATTTCTGATTCAATATGGACCCCTTCTAACAAGCCCATTTAAAGGGGTCATGGGCTGACTTCTCCTTGTAATGTAGACAGACTTTGTATAGCTCATGGCTCTCTCATACCTGATACCAGTCAGACCACCAATGTCTGCATCAAACGCATGCATGTGCGTGGTGGCACCTCACCTGGGCAGAGGCTTGTCATGGCCTTTTTCTTCCCCATGTCACCACAATGAAGCCGCTTCCTTTTAAGCATGGTTTGCATGACTTTACACTATATAAATGGTACTGCTAATCTCTTCTAGGATACACATTTATCTGCAATTCTTACTTTTAACCATGATTGGACCAGTACAGGGAGAAATTATTAATGATCTGTGTTAATTGTCCACGTGGATGGCTAATTTGGGTTTTGTTTAGGTAAGTAGGGAAAGAAATTTAAGTTCTTCTTCCAACCACTGCCCCATGGTGTAGAACAGCCCAGTGGTTAACTCTTTTCCAAAGCAAGAAAATAATTTTCTCAACAAAAAGTATATTTATATTAGTTAATGATGTTGATTCCTAAGCTAAAACTGTCGGGAAAGAAATGAGATAGTCATTGCATCTCCAAAAACTAAGATTTGAAAATTATTGAGAAACAACTGACAACACTATCTGAAAGTTCTTCAAGGGCCCTCACTTGGTCTGCCATTTCCAGTGTCATGCTTAAGTTTCCTCATCGGCAAAAAATGATAATAATCCTAAATGCATTACATTGAGTTATGACTTGATGGAAAAGAGACACTCACACCTACATTTAAATAACTCCCAACTTATGCAGCCTAACAATGTAATTTATCAGATGTAGGGCACCTCTCTGAGCAGGAGCTAAGTTCAGTGCCTTCAAAATGGCATTCCAACTTGCATTTCTCTCCGTGACACTTCTATACAATATCCATCTAAAATGGAAATCAGTGTCCTGAGTGTACATGAATTATCTGATTCAAATCCTTCTATATAAAAGTGAGAACCATTCAGCTGAAGTGGAGTGTGTCTGGGGTCTCTCAGTTGTACCAGGGAGAGCCTGAACCAACCCCAGTCAGCTGACCTGCTCTATTCCCTGGTTTCCTGTCAGGTCACTGCTATTGACAGGGTCAATAGAAATCATGCCAAGATCCTTATATTCTGTGTTTTGTGGAAAGCACTCACAATACTGTTTATCTAGCAAGAGGGGGCTGTCTGATCTTTTGTAAAACATGCTTGCTTGATGCATTATATTTTGGATTAAAAATACAAATAAGCTACATTTGTTAATGTGCAGTTTGGTAAAATTTTCAGAACCATCTGACTTAATTCCTCCAGATTTTTTAAAACACAGGTAGCCATAAGACCAGCTAAAGTATAAACAGTAAACCTGGAGAGCACTGCCCTATTGTCTAAGTATTACTCTTAAGCACAAGCCATCCTATGGCCTCTTACAAGCTGTTTTACTTTCTGATATACTCGATGGAAAAGGTTTCTATTGGGTCTGAACTGAAGTAGCTAAACTATACCACAGTATTCACATTTCACTTTTCTCACATATATAAGCACTGGTTCTGTATGGTCATTATGGTGACCTCTAAGATGATCAAAAGAGCCTAAACAAAAGATCTACATGTTCTTCTCCCTCACGCTCTGGTAGAAAGCCACAGTAGTTTTGACAACATCTGATTGAATGTCTCCCCATTACCTAATGCAGGGGTCTTGTATCATGCTGAACAGAGAAACTGGTTTCTCAGATATTAGTTCCTTTCAAAATGTGTGTCAATAGCTACTGTGCAAGAGACATGGAAAACAGTGAAAATGAAAGTTTAGCCCTGACTTTACAACCAACTCCTAAAGTATTATGAGATATATAAAGGGAATTTTACATAAAGGTCTCACAAATAATTGGGTACTAACATTGAAGTCCCAGGAGGCAAATACATAGAATGGATACACATGTTAGATATGAAACAGCCTCCCTAGTATTTTCAGGTTGGCTTTCCAAAACCATGGGGGTAAGGGACATGGATCATTTTGCCTTTTTCTCTCTCCCTTCGATGACTGAAAGTGCGATTGGGGAACCCAGGTCTCTTCCTTATTATTAATATTTATTCTTACTTCTGACTTTCCTGGTATTTTCCACAATAAATGTTTGTGCTACTTACCACCCTGCATATGTATATATATATATATATATATATATATATATATACACATATATATGTTTTATATATATGTTTTATATATATATATAAAACAAAAGCAAACCGAAAAGAAAATAGGGAAAGAGAAATTAATCAGCTGTTCCACACATCCACCGATTATTGTTTTCTCACCAACTGACATTCTTTCAGACTCTAATTGCCTCAGCATCTTTCAAACAGATGCATCTGTGGGGCTGGGGAGATAATGCAGTGGGTAAGGTGCCTTGCATGCAACTGACTTGGGTTCATTCTGTGATGATCCCTGAGTACAGAGCCAGGAGTAAGCCCTGAGCATAGCTGGGTGTGCCCCATCCTCGTAAAACAAATGCATGTGCCAGTAACCCAATGGAGTTTTTGTTTGAAGGAATGAGATTTTCTCACCCTTAAGCCAAACCATGGAGCCAAAGTTAGAGTGTCTTTGAGTAACTTACAAAAGATTGAAAGTTGTATGTTTTCCCCTACCAGTAGGAGGATAATCTGTCTACCTAACTGCCTTGCTGGATCAGAGACTATGAAAGGAAGATTGCATTTGTGTTGACCGACACTGTTTCTGAGATGTAGTAAGGAGACAAAGGCAACATGTTTTTAATAAACAAACTAATAGTTGTTCTTTCCCATCTAAGGGGGAAAACCAGTATTCTGTAATATGGTACTTTGATAATCCTTTTAAATTAAAAATGTAAAAGCCTTCCAAGAAAGCAAACCAAACCTGTTCAAGTTGCCTTGAAGTAGGCATTAAGATAAATAAGTAAGATCATGCTCCCAGTAAGATAAACTCATCAGTGTGACTGGCACTGAAGGAGCAGAAATAAGTTTTGAAATATGTTATATGGGGGAAACCTTGTGCACTTTCACAAAGCTTGAAGTCAATCAAAGGAATAACACAATATAAGTTTCCAACAGAACTGGTATATAACATGACCTAAAATTATGTTAGTCCCAATATACCAGTAGTTTCAAATTTTACCCAAGACATTGCAATATTCTGGGGAGAATCCAATGGAATATGAGAAATTAATTTTATCTCTAAAACCAAAATGATTTTCTGAAGTGAAACAATGACTGTGTATTCAGTTTCTTGTTATAATATGATATGTAAAAACTATAAGATAGTTTTATAGAATCAAAATGAGAGGATCACAATGAGAGATTAAATATTCTTTTTAACTGTGGGTGAAAGGTTTAGAGGAAAGTTGTAAAGTAAAGCATGAGGTTTGATGATAAAATGCCAACACACAAGCAAGCACTAAGAAAAATGCTAGGGGAAAAAATCAAATAAGATTTTTCTTCATTAACCCTTTGTTCTGAGAACTGTGAGATTAGCCTTTTTGATATGATGTATTTTTCAGGTTTAGTTTTCATGAAAGCAACTAGAAAACCCAAGGGTCACTGTAAGGCAAAATAAGCTAGTCAACACTTAAGCTCCTTAGTGCCTATTCAGATCCTAGTTGCTGGAAGTTGTGAGAATGATTACTCATAGAAAACTTTACTGTATCAGGATCTACTCAGAATTTGCCAAAACTGTTCTCAGAATTTATGATACTAGTGATAGTTTAATAAAAGTGTTTATTCCCTTAATAAGATTAATAAACCATCATCCTTATCACTTGGAGCAATGCACTAGATATACAGAGATAAGGAAACTATAGTTTCTACCATAAAATCCCTCAAATTTGGTCACCATAAACATAAACTGTGCTTTAGACATCTTTCTAGTCTGTGACAAATGCAAAAACATACTTTAATCCATAAAGATTATTCTTTTTTTGTGGCTTTTTGGGTCACACCTGGTGATACTCATGGATTACTCCTGGCTCAGCTCTTAGAAATTGGAAGACCGTATGGAATGTTGGGAATCTGACCCAGGTCAGCCAGGTGCCAGGCAGACACCCTACCTCTGCACTATTGCTGTGCCCCCCCCCCAAAGATTACTCTTGACAGGGATGCTTCCTAATTTAAAATCTGCATTGAATATATGGAAGAAAATGAGAACAAATTTCTGTATAAAAACGGTAGTTACCCCAATAACCTAGAGGCATCTATCTGTGTTGAATGACGACTTTGAATTTAGGTTCAGTGCTTTGGACCTTAGAACTACAGTTAACTGTACAAGAAGGAAATTAGTAGAGAAACGATGTTATCATTTTCAAATCCCTTCCTAGATTAGAGCCAGGGAAGGAGGCAGATGCTTTCATTTCATCAGGTTCACTAAGAGAGGCTTATTGTACAGCCCAAACAAAGCATCTATTAAAAAGAAGGGTGTCTCTGTGTTAAGTGGAACCTACATATAAACTATCTTGAAAATAAAAGGTCACTTCTCAGTGACCTAAAAAAGTAAACTACTTTGGACAATGCTCCATCACACAACCAGATTTCCCTGGAAGATACCATGTACCTTATCTTTTCCTCAAAAAATAGACTTCCAAGGTAAGTAGGATGACAAATTTTCTAGTAATGTCTCCCCATATCCTTAACTGTCCATGCAGGCTTTTAAAAGGCTGTAAGTTCTTTCTTTGTATCAAAAAATCAACCTGAAGTTTTTATTTACTGATACACTATTCAAAATCCCACAAACTGAGTCAATAGTCTCCCCAAACAAGGCACCATGGTACCTCGTCCTGGCCTACCAATGCACAGTTGAGAACATGTTCAGAATCAGGTGATCTATACTGATAAAGTGGTCTAAAACCAGTAGTAGCAGTGTGATAGAAATGGGAAAGATATAGAAATGACACACATATAAATTTGAATTTTAGATCATTCAAAGTGTTTGACTTTTCTGATTTGTTTTGGCTTTCAAATGAGGCCATAATTATATCCAGAAGGTCCCCTAGATGCATACTGTAATACATCAGGAAAGAACACATGAAATATTCAGGACTGAAATTCTTGTTCTTTATAGTATTGTGGACACAGATGCCTGTACTTAGTATTACCTGTAAACTCTAATTTTAATTCCCAATCATGGTCAAGGAGCTCAAAAATTGAAAATAAAATAATAAGACAGAACAACTACTATTGTACCTAGAAAATAATTGAATGAGAACTTCCTGGCCCCGACAAAAACTGCTAAGCCAAACACATGGAGTCATTTCTCATTTCTAATATATTGTCAATAACCTCATGCTTTGAATAACAGAGTACTTTTCCCCAAAGTGTTGCAATTTTCAAATTAAAAAAAGAACTACCAAAATGATTGCTGCTCTGCATGGTTGAGTAAATGAATGAAGACTGATGACATGTTTGCAAGCACTCCTCTCCTTTAGTCTTTTCATCATCCCACTGTTCCTCTTACTTGCTGTGCCAATCATAAATGTCCTCTTTGGCGATTCACTTGAAAAATTCAGCTCTACACAAATTGAGCAGGATTTCCCCTTGGAAAAAATTGTTTTAAGAGTTTGATTTTAGGGCCGGAGTGATAGTCCAGCAGGTAGGGCATTTACCTTGCACTCGGGTTCAATCCCCGGCATCTCATATGGTCTCCCGAGCACCGCCAGGAGTAATTCCTCAGTGCAGAGCTAGGAGAAACCCCTGAGCATCACCGTGTGTGACCCAAAAAGCAAAAAAATAAAAATAAAAAAATAGTTTGATTTTTTAGGAAATGGATGTGATTTTCTTTATGATCTATATGACCTTAAGTTTCTAATTCTACTAAGGTGTCCATATGTGCTGGCTCTCTGGGTCTCACATGAGTATAGCCTGATTTGTTACAGAGAATTCACCTTTTAAACAGGTCAGACAAGTGCTCCAGTATCTTTATCAGAAGCTAAAAATGATACTAGTAGTATTCAACTTAAGACATGTTTGTCTAACTAAGAAATTATTTAAGGAGGTAAATGAGTCTCTATTCACTCAAATAGGGACTTACATTTTTGTAGTTAGCATAGATTTTGCTACAGTTTGATCATTGGGCTCTCCAAAATTCCTCTTCAATCCAATAACAGGGTTTTGGTTTTCTTAAGTCAGGCTAAATTAGAAAGTCTTACATAAAAGTCAGGTTCTTAAGTAGTAATCTCTGACAGGGATTTTTATAGACTATCATTAGACCCAATAATTCTTAGCCTCCAAATAGCACTGTCCAGTGAATAGAATAATTTCAGAGGTAAATAGGCAAAGTATAAGCTCCATATCCTCAGTGTGACTTATAATTAAATGGTCAAATGTCTAGACCGGTACTTAACTGTATAATTCTAATTTCTCTTAAACTTGTCAAATGTAAACCATTTGCTGCCATGAGTGATGAAACCTGAATGCATGTTTTCTTGCAATGTTCCCTTCTCTTCTCCTGCTCATAAGACTGAGGCCAAAGATAAACAGAGAAACTTCACCCACACTCTCTTTATAAATGGCACAAGTAGTTTTTTCCTAACTCCATGCAATCTTTTTCACAATTATATGAGAGAGTTTTATTTCCATCGTACAGATGCAGAAGCTGGTGTTGGGAAGGTTTGACAAAGTTGAACTTCTTGGCAAAGTCCATGAATTATCATGAGGTAGAGCTGAGATCTTAATTAAAGCTTGTGTATCTCCAAAACTCATTCCTTTCATGCCCTACTGTTCCAGATGAAGGAAAATATCCCCCAAATCATGCCCAGTGGCCCTCTGTCTTGCCTTTAACTTTTTTACCCAATCATATTATAATAAAATGATAACAGGTCCATAGATACACAGAAGAGTGTTTTTTGCATTGTTTGCTATTCAGTGGGTCCCACCTAAAGACCAGAATTAATTATGAAATTAAGTTGTTTTCATAATCCAGCTGTCAGAGGCAGAAAATATTGCCACATTATTTTTTCTTTCTGGTTCATGTTGGAATGTATTAGCTCTTTGAGTTTGGTGTGGCTGCAGATAATCCCACAAGAGCCCCTTGTTCTCAGCCCCCAAGGATCGCCTGTCATTGTTGTAATCAAACAAGTTCAAATGCCCTTCCTGACTTTTGTCTTTTGTCTCTAGACTGTACTTTTATTTCTGAACTTTTAAATCTTGCAGAAGCAGGTGAGTATTCAAAAACATTCTCTGGGAGGCCAAATGCTGAAAATAGTCATGTTTCTCTTACATGAAATTCAAAGACCATGGGCCCCAGTGGACACCAACCTGTTCTGGTAATTGGGTCCTTCTTTCCCCCTCTGAGTACTTTCCCAAAGGAGGGGAGAGCAGCCGGAGCCTCCAAAGTTCCGTGAGCATTCAGAGTCCAGGAGGGAGGCCAAGTCTCAAGATTGGCAGCATACATTTTCTTTAATCAGAGATATTTCTGTTGAAGAGGTGACAAAAACAGGAACACACTCTGTCCCCATCTTGAGGACCATATTAGAAAGACTGGTCAACTTCGTCTGACTTTCCTTCCTTTTTTAAGGAAAAAGTCTCTATATTGCGTCCAAAGGGATATTCATTGCTTTCAATGAACTATGGTTATTCCATTTACTCTTTACCAGTAGCAATGATGGAAAACACCAACTTCTTAGGAGTGAATTGAGATTTCCAGAAACATGAACCCACTGAATTTAATTTTGGATTGTGTTTTCTTTAACCCCTTTATGGCATAGAAGTCTGGTGCCTTGCTCCCTGAATTTGTCTTTGTGCTAAAGTAGGCTTACTTCACATTCTGGCTTACACAGGAACACAACTATTCCACAAGTGGCCTTTAGTGCTCTTTATAATATGATTTCCTGTAATTTTTAAACTGTATGTGTACTTTATATTCTGGCTCTGTCCAATATTTGAACAACTTTAATAGGTTGATTTCCATATATATTATGCAAACAGTTCTTACCTGATTTTTTTATGTTCTATCTTAAAACAAATAAATACTGCACCACTTATTAATAAATAGACATTTCAATGATCATGGGCTAGAATGTTATTTGCTTCAAAAGAATTCTTGTGAGACTCTTCTCCGTACTGTTATGGATAGTTAACATTCATAACTGTGACAAATATCCAACTTTTGATGGCCAAATTCAAGATTTGTTCCTATTACAGTTTAGTGTGGATTTTCTAGGCTTCAGATATGCTGCATGCATGGGGACTGCATCTGAAGCTCTGATGTACTGAAGTCCTTTGCCTCTGCCCATAGACCCAGGAAAGAAAAAAATGTGGAAAATTATGTTCCTTCCTTCTAACGGCCTCGAACTCTGAAGAGACGCATCATTTCTACTCCTATGTCACATGGTAGTTACCAAATTGCAAGGGAGGTTGGGTAATGTAGTCTTATAAAAGTCCAACAGTAGGAAATGAATTGATTATATAGCTTTTCACCACAGGTATATGATGATTGTTTCACATCTGCTCTTAATATTGAATGGTGACAAATCTACTTCGGCAAACACTAGTCTCCCTGTGAGGATGAATGCAACTTACTGTGGCAGTGTCCTCTCCTTTATGCTTCAGATGCAGCAAACAAAATATAACCTCAATATTTCCTTTTATATTATTGGTGATATGCTTAGATATGTCAGTTTTTTTATTTATTTTTATTTTTATGTTTTGCTTTTTGGGTCACACCTGGCAATGCTCAGGGGTTACTCCTGGCTCTGCACTCAGGAATTACTCCTGGCGGTGCTCAGGGGACCATATGGGATACCGGGGATCAAACCCAGGCCAGCATAGGCCAGCCGTGTGCAAGGCAAACGTCCTACCCGCTGGGCTATTGCTCCGGCCCCAATATGTCAGTTTTTTAACTCTGTCTCCTTAAACAATTTAGCATTGGTATGTCTCTGTTTTTTTTCCTTCTAAAACTGCTGTCCATCTCAATTCAAGAAACATTTCTTTATTTAAGAAACATTAAACAGGAGCAAGAACAACACTGTCAGAAACCCTCACCACTACGCCAATGTGAAATCATGCATTTAATCTCTGCAGCTGCCTGCATGTGCTGACTTCTGCTGTTTGTGACCCTAAGCACTCAATGGTAACACATGGCAGCCTGATGTGTGTGAACACCACAGCTGAAGTGAATGACCCCTGTGTGCACCATAATTAAATATGTGCAAGCACTGTGTCAGGTTGGCAACCTCTAGGAGCACTGTGCAAGCACTGAAACTAACAATGTGCAGCCTCCAGCAAGCAGCACAGTGGAATGTGTGAGCACCACAATCTAATATACTGGCCTCCCACTTGGCGCCACGAACAAGTGTGTGTGTGTGTGTGTGTGTCTGTGTTTGTAATAATAACAACAGCAAAAAAAAGGATGAAAGAGGGCAGTTTTTGAAGAAGAAATATGCATCCTACTTGAGCATACGTACAATTGAATGCTCAATAAATGAAATAAAAATATTAATTATATATCTTCCTTGTACCATGCATTAAAAATACAGTGATTGGGTGGTAGAAATGTGTTGACTCTAAGAGCATTTCAATTATGTGGTAAGTGTGAGGATGGAGACAAGAGTTCTGTAGAAACACAGAGGGGCTGGATCATAGAAGAAGACATCCAAAGAAGACTTCTTGAAGAAAATGAGGACTGAGTGGAGTATTTAAGGATGGCTTGCTGAAGTCTAGCAATGAAAAGTGGCATGAAGTAGAAGAGCTTCCAGGCACTGGGAACAGTGTACAGAAGACTGTGAGTTTAAGGCAGGCTTAGCTTGGCAGTTCATTTTAAAGGAAATTATTTTTATTTTTACATTCTTGTTATGCTGGTATCTGGTGACTGGTGTAAGCAGCTTCATAGTACTTAATATCTCTGGGACATGGACATACTTAATATTCCTGTGACTGCAAAGAAAGAGGGCTCTGTGTCTGCAATTCAGAAATTGAGGACACAGGCCTATGAATATAGTACCTGGAGGTGCACTGACTCTCTTAGAAACTTCTGGGCCAATTCAAATCACTTAGCAATGAGCAAAACTCATTTCATGGTCTAAAACTGCTCCCTCCTTTCTGATCTCTGCCTCCCTTCCACACTTCCATTCTCAGGGTAGATCTTGGCATTTCCCTTCAAGGGAACTAATTCCCTTATAGCTGAAGACTCACAAGAGTCTTCAGACCACTTAGAAGAATCTTTTTCATTGAGAATAAAGAATCATGTGGTCCTTTTTCCTTTATAACAAATTCCAACACAAGGGGCCTGTCCTGCTTCTGCTATCCTGTCTCCCCTGCCTACAGTCTGCTCCATTTCCATGACCCCATTTCAGGAATAGGCAACACCCACCAAAATACACATCTATTTCAAGTATCTCCAAATTAAACTGAGCCTTGCCCCTCCCTTACTGTGCACAGTCCAAGGTTCTGACCTTACTGAGTCTTGCCCCTCCCCATTTCTGCTCATTGCCCAGTGTTCTGACCTTTGTTCTCTTTGCTAGGACAGCAATTTCCATGAATCCACATCTTTTACAACTTTTAAGAGTTTTCTTTAATACAATTCACCCTCAATGATCAGATCCTTCCTACAACTACACTTGCGTTTACAGTGGGTGTTACCCACCTATCAGCACTGCCTCCACCATCTACCAGTCTGTGTGCTTCTCATAATAAAATTCTCTCTCTGTTCCTAAACACAGGGTTTTTTACATGCTGAGTCTTGATTGTGTAAAACTCTATAAGGGCAACACTGGCTCCTAAGACTTTGCTAAGGTATCACATATTTGGTGAAGTTTTTCCTGAATTCTTCCTCCTCCTGGTAAAGCAAATCATTTTCTCTTTTTCTTTTCTTTTCTTTTTTTTTTTTTTGCTTTTAGGGTCACATCCAGCGATGCTCAGGGGTAACTCCTGGCTCTTCGGTCAGGAACTACTCCTGATAGTGCTCGGGGACAATATGGGATGCCGGGATCGAACCTGGGACGGCCACGTGCAAGGCAAATGCCCTACCCGCTGTGTGGGTATCACTCCGGCCCAAGAAAATCATTTTCACTTCTTGCCTTAACTATCTCCTACAGAGACATGTAATCATGACATCTTTTTCACTGACTTCTATGTCTGTCTTCACCACTTTTTCCCTAACTCCATCCACTGATCTTTGATTTGCCTGAGATTAGAAATTGAGTGACCACCTTTTGTCCCCAGAAACTATCACAGTGCTTCTAAATAGTAGAGAATTAAACAAGTAAATGAACCTCATTCTGTATATTAGTTGTCTATTGCTGTGTAACAATATTGCCACACTTAGTAGGTCAAGACAACACAAAAAAAATATAGGCTGAACACTTGCAAGAGGTTGAATACTTATCCCTAAGCCTCGTGTTACTTCATTCAGCGAAGTCTCACCTCCTAAACCATGTGGGAGGAGAAAGGGGTGACTAGGGAAGACGGAGCCAATGGCAGGAAAGCAGTGATGCCCATGTCAGATTGCCTCTCTGTCACACATCAAATAGGAGGAGATATTTTCCCATGGAAAAGGGGAGTTGAGGTGCCGCACTTTGGAAGATTTCCATAATCTTATTCCTTGGTTTATTGTGTACAAAGTGGAGAGATTATGTAACTTGAAAGACCTTTACCTAAATGAGTGGCTGATGAAACTTGGCAAAGAATCTAGTATAGAGCAAATATAGTGAGTGAAGGTGTTTTGAGGCAGGCTGGTAGATAGCGGAGGGCCAATGACAAATGGCATTTCTGAGAAGTAGTAAATCCAATGGCCCTGAAGCTGCAAGAATGAAAGCCTAGACTGGTAAGATCTTCCTGGAGCCAATAACAACACTAAGAAGGCTGGACAATAACAATAACAACAATAACAACCCTAAGAAGGCCCTCTGAGAGAAGCTCAAACAGGATAAAAGGTTATGAAAGGAATTTCAAAAACTATCCACCATTCCCAACACTACCCCTTGACAACCACCTTAGCAATGGAACTCTTTTTTTTTTTTTTTTGCTCATTTGGGTCACACCTGGCAATGCTCAGGGGTTTCTCCTGGCTCTGCACTCAGGAATTACTCCTGGCAGTGCTTGGGGGACCATATGGGATGCCGGGGATCAAACCTGGGCCGACATGGGCCTGCTGTGTGCAAGGCAAATGCCCTACCCACTGGACTATCGCTCTGGCCCCAGCAATGGGACTCTTACCTAGGTAGAAGCCCCAGGTGAAGGCAGCTTTAGAAAAACCCTATAAAAGCCACCTAGAACAAAGGAAGGGCAGGCTGCTTAAGCCCATGTGGCCAAGCACACATGGACCAGAGCACACATGTTGCCTGCATCTCCCCTCTTGAGATGTGTACTTTTACGCTTTCATACCTAATGCAGGGATGTGTGTACTGGCGCTCTTGCCACCTTTGGAGAAGCCCACATTTTTCTTAAGTGCATTACTCTCTCTCACTTTCTCTCCATCCTTCTCCTTCCACAGATCTCCAAATAAAATCTGTTTTTACTTCACTGCTTGTCTCCTCCTGATCTTCTGAGTGGTAAAAGACAAGAACCTGCAAGGCTAGGTAAGGCCTAGCCTTTCCAGCCAGTGCTGAGGCGTCAGGCATAAGCCACCCGAGGGGCCCCACCTATTTCAGTTTGACTTCATTTTGTGCTACGGTCAAGTAATCTTAATTTGAATTGCCACAAAAAGGCAAAAACAGACATAAAGTGTTGTTTATTTGGAAAATGATTCCAAGAAATTCAGTTGAGAGAGCAAGAAGTGCAGAACCCGGATGGAGAATAGTCAATAAAATAAACTAATTTTTGTGGGCAACTGACCTCAATTTCACTAGGAATCCTCTGAGAGCCCAAATCAAGTGAGCCGAAGAAACATGGTATTTTGGTGTAGGAACATGGAGCATTTATCAACTAATTCTTGTTCTTTACTGGCTATGGGTTGCTCCTTCTATTCCACCAGTTTTCTCTGTGCCACAACTGAGCAAGTTCTAAGCACCAAAGTCTCAATCAAGGAGCTGCCCACGGGCCAGCACAGGGCCTCACGGAAGGCTGGGGAGGCTGGCGCTCGGCCTGCGCCGGGCCTAGCTGACCATGGAACCCCGAGGAGGGCCGATGGGTTTTGGGAGTGGGCCCGTCGCCTCTGAGGGGTCCCGGAAGCAGCCGGATGTGACTCGCCCACCACACTAGCCACCATTTTTGCTGTCCGGACGCTGCGAAACGGCCTCAGACCAGATCAACAGAGCAAAGCCAGTTCGAGCCCAGGTAGGCGGCTCCAAGAGGCGGGAATCACCGGGAAGTCGCCAGTGGAGGCGTGGTCGTCCCTTCCCCCTCCATCTTGTCGGACCTGGTGGCCCTGCCGGCGAGCTGCCCACGGGCCAGCACAGGGCCTCACGGAAGGCTGGGGAGGCTGGCGCTCGGCCTGCGCCGGGCCTAGCTGACCATGGAACCCCGAGGAGGGCCGATGGGTTTTGGGAGTGGGCCCGTCGCCTCTGAGGGGTCCCGGAAGCAGCCGGATGTGACTCGCCCACCACACTAGCCACCATGTTTGCTGTCCGGACGCTGCGAAACGGCCTCAGACCAGATCAACAGAGCAAAGCCAGTTCGAGCCCAGGTAGGCGGCTCCAAGAGGCGGGAATCACCGGGAAGTCGCCAGTGGAGGCGTGGTCGTCCCTTCCCCCTCCATCTTGTCGGACCTGGTGGCCCTGCCGGCGAGCTGCCCACGGGCCAGCACAGGGCCTCACGGAAGGCTGGGGAGGCTGGCGCTCGGCCTGCGCCGGGCCTAGCTGACCATGGAACCCCGAGGAGGGCTGATGGGTTTTGGGAGTGGGCCCGTCGCCTCTGAGGGGTCCCGGAAGCAGCCGGATGTGACTCCGCCCACCACACTAGCCACCATTTTTGCTGTCCGGACGCTGCGAAACGGCCTCAGACCAGATCAACAGAGCAAAAGCCAGTTCGAGCCCAGGTAGGCGGCTCCAAGAGGCGGGAATCACCGGGAAGTCGCCAGTGGAGGCGTGGTCGTCCCTTCCCCCTCCATCTTGTCGGACCTGGTGGCCCTGCCGGGCGAGCTGCCCACGGGCCAGCACAGGGCCTCACGGAAGGCTGGGGAGGCTGGCGCTCGGCCTGCGCCGGGCCTAGCTGACCATGGAACCCCGAGGAGGGCCGATGGGTTTTGGGGAGTGGGCCCGTCGCCTCTGAGGGGTCCCGGAAGCAGCCGGATGTGACTCGCCCACCACACTAGCCACCATGTTTGCTGTCCGGACGCTGCGAAACGGCCTCAGACCAGATCAACAGAGCAAAGCCAGTTCGAGCCCAGGTAGGCGGCTCCAAGAGGCGGGAATCACCGGGAAGTCGCCAGTGGAGGCGTGGTCGTCCCTTCCCCCCTCCATCTTGTCGGACCTGGTGGCCCTGCCGGGCGAGCTGCCCACGGGCCAGCACAGGGCCTCACGGAAGGCTGGGGAGGCTGGCGCTCGGCCTGCGCCGGGCCTAGCTGACCATGGAACCCCGAGGAGGGCCGATGGGTTTTGGGAGGGGCCCGTCGCCTCTGAGGGGTCCCGGAAGCAGCCGGATGTGACTCGCCCACCACACTAGCCACCATTTTTGCTGTCCGGACGCTGCGAAACGGCCTCAGACCAGATCAACAGAGCAAAAGCCAGTTCGAGCCCAGGTAGGCGGCTCCAAGAGGCGGGAATCACCGGGAAGTCGTCAGTGGAGGCGTGGTCGTCCCTTCCCCCCTCCATCTTGTCGGACCTGGTGGCCCTGCCGGGCGAGCTGCCCACGGCCAGCACAGGGCCTCACGGAAGGCTGGGGAGGCTGGCGCTCGGCCTGCGCCGGGCCTAGCTGACCATGGAACCCCGAGGAGGGCCGATGGGTTTTGGGAGTGGGCCCGTCGCCTCTGAGGGGTCCCGGAAGCAGCCGGATGTGACTCGCCCACCACACTAGCCACCATTTTTGCTGTCCGGACGCTGCGAAACGGCCTCAGACCAGATCAACAGAGCAAAGCCAGTTCGAGCCCAGGTAGGCGGCTCCAAGAGGCGGGAATCACCGGGAAGTCGCCAGTGGAGGCGTGGTCGTCCCTTCCCCCTCCATCTTGTCGGACCTGGTGGCCCTGCCGGGCGAGCTGCCCACGGGCCAGCACAGGGCCTCACGGAAGGCTGGGGAGGCTGGCGCTCGGCCTGCGCCGGGCCTAGCTGACCATGGAACCCCGAGGAGGGCCGATGGGTTTTGGGGAGGGGCCCGTCGCCTCTGAGGGGTCCCGGAAGCAGCCGGATGTGACTCGCCCACCACACTAGCCACCATGTTTGCTGTCCGGACGCTGCGAAACGGCCTCAGACCAGATCAACAGAGCAAAGCCAGTTCGAGCCCAGGTAGGCGGCTCCAAGAGGCGGGAATCACCGGGAAGTCGCCAGTGGAGGCGTGGTCGTCCCTTCCCCCCTCCATCTTGTCGGACCTGGTGGCCCTGCCGGCGAAGCTGCCCACGGGCCAGCACAGGGCCTCACGGAAGGCTGGGGAGGCTGGCGCCGGCCTGCGCCGGCCTAGCTGACCATGGAACCCCGAGGAGGGCCGATGGGTTTTGGGAGTGGGCCCGTCGCCTCTGAGGGGTCCCGGAAGCAGCCGGATGTGACTCGCCCACCACACTAGCCACCATGTTTGCTGTCCGGACGCTGCGAAACGGCCTCAGACCAGATCAACAGAGCAAAGCCAGTTCGAGCCCAGGTAGGCGGCTCCAAGAGGCGGGAATCACCGGGAAGTCGCCAGTGGAGGCGTGGTCGCCCCTTCCCCCTCCATCTTGTCGGACCTGGTGGCCCTGCCGGGCGAGCTGCCCACGGCCAGCACAGGGCCTCACGGAAGGCTGGGGAGGCTGGCGCCGGCCTGCGCCGGGCCTAGCTGACCATGGAACCCCGAGGAGGGCCGATGGGTTTTGGGGAGGGGCCCGCCGCCTCTGAGGGGTCCCGGAAGCAGCCGGATGTGACTCGCCCACCACACTAGCCACCATGTTTGCTGTCCGGACGCCGCGAAACGGCCTCAGACCAGATCAACAGAGCAAAGCCAGTTCGAGCCCAGGTAGGCGGCTCCAAGAGGCGGGAATCACCGGGAAGTCGCCAGTGGAGGCGTGGTCGCCCCTTCCCCCCTCCATCTTGTCGGACCTGGTGGCCCTGCCGGGCGAAGCTGCCCACGGGCCAGCACAGGGCCTCACGGAAGGCTGGGGAGGCTGGCGCTCGGCCTGCGCCGGGCCTAGCTGACCATGGAACCCCGAGGAGGGCCGATGGGTTTTGGGAGTGGGCCCGTCGCCTCTGAGGGGTCCCGGAAGCAGCCGGATGTGACTCGCCCACCACACTAGCCACCATGTTTGCTGTCCGGACGCTGCGAAACGGCCTCAGACCAGATCAACAGAGCAAAGCCAGTTCGAGCCCAGGTAGGCGGCTCCAAGAGGCGGGAATCACCGGGAAGTCGCCAGTGGAGGCGTGGTCGCCCCTTCCCCCTCCATCTTGTCGGACCTGGTGGCCCTGCCGGGCGAGCTGCCCACGGGCCAGCACAGGGCCTCACGGAAGGCTGGGGAGGCTGGCGCCGGCCTGCGCCGGGCCTAGCTGACCATGGAACCCCGAGGAGGGCCGATGGGTTTTGGGAGGGGCCCGTCGCCTCTGAGGGGTCCCGGAAGCAGCCGGATGTGACTCGCCCACCACACTAGCCACCATGTTTGCTGTCCGGACGCTGCGAAACGGCCTCAGACCAGATCAACAGAGCAAAGCCAGTTCGAGCCCAGGTAGGCGGCTCCAAGAGGCGGGAATCACCGGGAAGTCGCCAGTGGAGGCGTGGTCGTCCCTTCCCCCTCCATCTTGTCGGACCTGGTGGCCCTGCCGGCGAGCTGCCCACGGGCCAGCACAGGGCCTCACGGAAGGCTGGGGAGGCTGGCGCCGGCCTGCGCCGGGCCTAGCTGACCATGGAACCCCGAGGAGGGCCGATGGGTTTTGGGGAGTGGGCCCGTCGCCTCTGAGGGGTCCCGGAAGCAGCCGGATGTGACTCGCCCACCACACTAGCCACCATGTTTGCTGTCCGGACGCTGCGAAACGGCCTCAGACCAGATCAACAGAGCAAAGCCAGTTCGAGCCCAGGTAGGCGGCTCCAAGAGGCGGGAATCACCGGGAAGTCGCCAGTGGAGGCGTGGTCGTCCCTTCCCCCTCCATCTTGTCGGACCTGGTGGCCCTGCCGGGCGAGCTGCCCACGGGCCAGCACAGGGCCTCACGGAAGGCTGGGGAGGCTGGCGCCGGCCTGCGCCGGGCCTAGCTGACCATGGAACCCCGAGGAGGGCCGATGGGTTTTGGGAGTGGGCCCGTCGCCTCTGAGGGGTCCCGGAAGCAGCCGGATGTGACTCGCCCACCACACTAGCCACCATGTTTGCTGTCCGGACGCTGCGAAACGGCCTCAGACCAGATCAACAGAGCAAAGCCAGTTCGAGCCCAGGTAGGCGGCTCCAAGAGGCGGGAATCACCGGGAAGTCGCCAGTGGAGGCGTGGTCGTCCCTTCCCCCCTCCATCTTGTCGGACCTGGTGGCCCTGCCGGCGAAGCTGCCCACGGGCCAGCACAGGGCCTCACGGAAGGCTGGGGGAGGCTGGCGCCCGGCCTGCGCCGGGCCTAGCTGACCATGGAACCCCGAGGAGGGCCGATGGGTTTTGGGGGGGAGGCCCGTCGCCTCTGAGGGGTCCCGGAAGCAGCCGGATGTGACTCGCCCACCACACTAGCCACCATTGTTTGCTGTCCGGACGCTGCGAAACGGCCTCAGACCAGATCAACAGAGCAAAGCCAGTTCGAAGCCCAGGTCGCGCGGCCGCTGCGGCCGCGCGTCCACTAACATAGTGAAACAGTAATGTCTTTTAATGCATTGCAGTCAATGAAGAGCAGGAAAGTTTGTTGGGAAGGAGATATAAAGAGGAAAGAAATGACATACAGAACTCGCCAAGTGGTTGAGGTGCGGGAGCGGGAGGGAGGTGGGATCATTGGTGATGGGAGATGGGTTTGGGCGGAGGGTGCGTGTTGGAACACTGTAGAACCAAAGCTCTACCTAGCATCTTTCAATAAAAAAAAAGGTGGAATCTTCCACAAACATGTGGGAATCAGTGGTTGGGTAGGACAGAGAAGAGAACAGTGTGCTAATATTTGTCAAAAATGATAATACCAGTCTAGAACTGAGCATTGAATATAGGAAAAAAGATATACATGATGATCTCTGAATGTATGTATTGCAATTCACAATGTGTAAGAGAAGAGATAAAGAATTTGCCATACAGGCGGGCTGGGGAGGGGGAGGGAAGTGGGGACATTGGTGTTGGGAAATGGGCACTGGTGGAGGGATGGGTGCTGGAACACTGTATGACGGAAACCCAAACATGAACATCTTTGTAATTGTATATCACATGGCGGTGTAATAAAATATTTAAAAAAAAAAAAAAAAAAAAAAAAAACTGGTGAGTTGGTTCCCAGATCTGAGTTTACCTGTGGGTGCGGGGGACACATGGGAGGGAGGTGAGTGAGAGGGGTCTTTAGGGACATTGGTGGAGGGAAGCAGGAACCATAGTGCCTGCTTCCCTCCACCAAAGTACCGCCCCAATTTATGATTACAAAATCTGGATCCACAGACTAATAAAATGCAGGGTGGGGTTAGCAATGTATTCATGAAAATTTATTAACAGTATTATGTTACCTCAGTATTAAAAAGGGGGCAAACATAGAATCAACTAAAATGTCTATACTTAGATGACTGAACAACGCTGTGAGATACTTATTCAATGGAATGTCACATGGCTGTTAAAACAAAATAGTTCATTTGGGAGAAAAGTCAAGGAACTAGATGTGATGGTGCTGAGAGAAATAATCAGGAAATAAAAAATTGTGTGCCATTTTACTATTATGTGAAATATGAATAATTAATGCAAAGAAACTGGCAAAAGTTTCTTTTTGGCAGCTCCAAGGGGCAGGATAGGCTGAAACAATGGGGAGACAGGTCTTCCCAGTGCTGGGAAGACCCGGAACATTGGTTGTGGGATAGGAAATACTACTTACAGAGGTATCATTTACACCTCTGAAAGTCTACAATGGTGCAATCACTGTATCACTGTA
Source organism: Cryptotis parvus (assembly GCA_021461705.1). Taxonomy (NCBI): domain Eukaryota; kingdom Metazoa; phylum Chordata; class Mammalia; order Eulipotyphla; family Soricidae; genus Cryptotis; species Cryptotis parvus. The sequence goes on from JAJIBD010006116.1 coordinate 57,892, forward strand.
TCACTGTCTTCCCGTTCATCATCGATTTGCTCGAGCGGGCACCAGTAGCATCTCCATATGACCTGTCTCATGCAAGTAGAGCCCAAGGACACCTGCTTGCTCCAGGAACATAAAGAGCCTCAAACCATTCCATCAGGTCATGGGAATGAGGTCTATAATTGTTACTGGTATCTGGCATATCAAATATGACACGGGTAGCTTGCCAGGCTCTGCCGTGTGGGTAGCATACTCTTGTAGTCATCTCTAAATCCAGCATTTATTGATGAACCGCACGGCTGCTTGTGGCTGCGTGAGCCAGGCTGTGATAGGCTGGGTGCTGGGTGGAGTTCTGACGAGGGGGAAGTCCGGATGTGGAAAATGGAGGTCCTCATGGAGTCGGGGATCGCTCTGGCTTGTTGTGAGGCTCTGCTGGGGTGGCGGGCCGGGCTAGAACCTGCCATCCCTCACGGGCACCACATGAGCGGCTGGGCACAGTGAGAGCCAGTAGCAGCTCTGCCCCATGTCTGTCTCTGGATCAGCATACCTGGGCTGGATTTAAAAAGACTGCAGAAGGGTGGATCTCGATGAGCCGGGCTGTGATAGGCTGCTCTGCTGTGTGGAGTTTTGATGAGGGGGAAGTCCGGATGTGGAAAATGGAGGTCCTCATGGAGTGGGGGTCGCTCTGGCATGTTGTGAGGCTCTGCTGGGTTGGCGGGCCGGGCTAGAACCTGCCATCCCTCCCGGCACCTCATGAGCAGCTGGGCACAGTGAGAGCCAGTAGCAGCTCTGCCCCATGTCTGTCTCATGGTGCAAAACTAATGATAAATTCATTTTGAAAATGAACTCATTTAAAATTTAAAATCAATATAGTTAGGCTCCACTGGTACCTCCAAGGGCAGAAATTGGGTGCTGCCTTCTTTGAGACTTTTCGTTTGTTTGGGGGGCCACACCCAACAGTGCTCAGTGCTTACATCTGGCTCTGTGCTCAGGGATCAATCCTGGTGACCAGGGATACATGATATCACAGCTCGAACCCAGATTGGCCAAGTCCAAGGCAAACACCCAACCCTATACATCTCTCAGGTCCTTGAAGATTACATTTCAAGAGAAGGGCTCATGGGCTCTTGAGAAAGACATGAAAGGAACGTAAATCTGATAAGTGTCCAGGAAAGTTTTTAATGTACATCAAAGAGAAGTATTTTGGGTTTAGTGTTTTGAATAAACACTCTAAGAAAGGGAGTCCAGAGACCAGAGAGGAGCTGAAGGTCAGATAAGACTGAGAGAAACAGGGAAGCAACTTAGTCCAGAGCAGATCCCCGAGAACTCACTACAGGGGTAGTCTTGGGGCAAGTGGGGCTTCCACTGTGGGGCTGCAACTGAGCCGAGCCAATTCACCGTAGTTCTGGAAATCTTCACACCTCTCCTACTGCCAGCTCCCTGAGGTGCTCCCAGCACCCTCCCAACCTTCCACTTGAGGAGAGACTTGGTCTGGTGAGCAGAAGCAAGGTAATGCCACATCATTCAGCCACTGTCCTCAGATCTGTACCATTCTCAGACAGCAGCGAGAGAAGGGGCCGCACACACCTGGCGGAGGACCCCCCTGATGGAGCCACTTGCCTCCTGTGTATAGGGGACGCTGCTTTCCACATTTACCTGTCCCTTACCCTGTCTGGCCCTGGCTCATGGTGACTGACCACGGGCCCTTCTCCTAGCGCCTCACAGACCAGCTGTCTCCTGACTAAGGGCTTCACAGACTTTACTCCAACTCTGGTTCAATTCCAGTCTGTCGCTCCTGTCCAGGAATCCTGTAGGGCTCACCAGGGCCCCTTTCCTGCTGCCCAAACCAATGTTTCCTTCATGCTGCCCACGGCCACCACAGCTACATGATTTGCAGCACCAGTGGGAAATAAAACATGAGCTTTTCCTTGAGTGTCAGAAAGCATTTCCAGGAAGGCAGTGGCCGAGCACTGACATGGTGCCCACCGTGACTGGGCCTGAGCTCCTGCTCTCCCTTCACAGCATCTGCCACAGCAGGGAAAGTGGAGACGCTGTGTGTTCATGCCATCTGCAAGCAGGGATTCAGATAAGTGTCGGTCACTGATTCTGCTGCTCGGACCCCTGCTCTGCAGGAAGGAACCAGTCCATTGTTGACTGGACCAACGCCCTTGACTATTTCAGCACTGTGTTTGCTTTACTTTACCTTCTGTTTGTTTGTTTGTTTGTTTGTTTGTTTGTTTGGGGGCACACCCACGGTACTTAGAGGCTCTCTGAGATCTGAGCTGGGGTTACTCCCATTTCTTAGAGACCTTGTGGAACTTGGGATTGAATTCTGGCCTCATGCTAACAAAACATGTGCTCAGCCTATTAATGTATCTCTGGCCTCCATACAGCATTTGGAATGAGGTGTCCTCTGCCATAGGACATGGGCAGGAGAAACCGAGAGCATTTTTTTTTATTAAATCACTGTGAGATTTGCAGCTACTGAGCTGTTCATGTCAGGCTTCAGGCTCCAATCCAACCCCCTACCAGTATATATTTCTCATCACTAATGTTCCCAGCTATGCTTGGAATATTCAAGCTATATCCAAGCTATGCTTGGAATATCACGCCTCACTCAGGTGAAAGAAGGAATCCGGAGCTCCGACCTCCGTCGATGTTCCAGAATCAGGGACGCTGTCTCATTTGCCAAGGCATCAAAAATCAGATGGGCTGGACATGTAATGCGATTTGGAGACGGCCGCTGGACTAGAGGGGCATTACTCACTGGATCCCACGGGATGTCAAAAGATCACGTGGCCGCCACCTACAAGATGGTCAGACTTCTTCGTCAAGACCCTGAACAAATGGTTTGAGGCTCTTCAATTCCTGAAGCAAGCAGATGCCATTGGGCTACACTGGCACTGATAGGGTCAAATGGAAATGTTACTGGTGCCCACTTGAGCAAATCAATGGGATGTCAAGTGATCAAGTGAATGTTCCCAGTTTGCCTTCCCAAAGTCCCTTTCTGCTTGTCTCTGTAGTAAGTACTTTCTTCTCTCTCTCTCTTTCTCTCTCTCTGTCTTTCTCTTTCTCTCTCTCTATCTCTTTCAACATACATTTTATTTGTTATAAGGGAATGTGAGGTTTTCTGGTAGTTCAAAACAAAACAAAACGACAAATACAGTGGAATACACTGACATTCCAAAGAAAAGACTTCCTTTCCTCCCGTGACCATGCGTGGAACAGATTCTCTAATAATTCAGGACACAGACACAGTCTGATAAGAAACAGCTAAGAGAAGTTGGAAGATATGACATGACAGAAAATGTTCCTTGATAAGGATTAGATCTGGGAAGCCAGTAGCTGAGCAAGAACATGGGTTCTTCCTGGCTAACACTCCCCTCCACACCCCCGCAGGATAGGGGAGCTCGCGATACACAGGGAGAACCGCACGGTGCCAGTCTGTATCCTGGGTGTGCAGAGCAGTGCTCAGCGGAGGCGGGATGCTGGGGTTTCTGTAAGGGAGGCTTCTGGGGCTCAGGCTGCACTGTAAAGCCTTCCAGGAAACCTCTGAGAGCAGAAGCAGCTCGTCTCACCGTGTAGGACAAATGTCCACACACTGCGCGTTACCTGAAGCATGCTCAGGACTCTCTGGCTGCTGTCACTACAGCCTTAGGGGAACTCTGAGGCTGGAGCAGATACATAGAGGATCACAGCCCACCTCATGCTAATGCCACACTCAGTATGGAATCGAGCCCATCTGAGTTTTAAATGTCCCCTGGGATACTCAGTAACACAACTAGAGAAAGCGGTGATGGAGCCAGCCACGAAGAATGGGGACTGCCTTGAGCAGGAGTGAGGAAGTGGCAGAATATTGAGCAAACACTGACTCCTTCAAGCTCCTTCATTGAACCAACCTGTGTTCAGTCTGTTTCAGAAACCTCAAATCAGCTTCTGTCCCTTACTCAGGCCACCACTGCAGTGTCAGGGTAGGGTCCCAGGGAGGTGGGAATGTGGGGGGCGGTAGGGGAATCTGGGTGTGTTCTGCAACCTCCAGCTCCGCCGAGTTCCAGCGCCTCACCTGGGTCTTCACACTGGCGGCTCCTTCCTGCATCAGGAATTCTCTGCTGCTAAGATATTTACTGATGTCTCAGGAGAGGAGAAATACAGACTCCTGTTACTCCACGGGTAAAGGAAATGGACACCTGTTCCCCTGCCTCCATCATAAACAGCTGAGCAACTGGAATTGTAAAAAGCTTTCAGAAAGAGACTGTTACAATGGATGTGTGCTGGATGGTCTTCACATAATCCCATCCAGTCACCACAGAATGGGCTCAGTGTCCTTGAGACGATGCTCTGCTTTGCAAGTAACATAGTTAGGAATCTTTGCTCTGTGCCTCCCACCTGCTGCCTTCAGATGTCCCATGCCCCACTTTCGGTAACACTCAGCTGGACCTTGGTTCTGGGCCCAGCCTGAAGGAGCATGGCCCCGTTGGGTCCACCTGTTATAAATAAATTCTACTTCCAAAGTTGTGTGAGTGATTATTTGGTTTTTTCCCAGTCTGGCCAAAAATTTTGACCAAAATTTCAAAACACACGACCTACTCAATCTTCAGGCCAGCCGCCTGGAAGCGCTAGACAAGTACCCTGGACAAACGCCCAATGGAAGCCAGTGGAGAGCATTTCCGAGCAGGGAGGCATTTGCTGAGTATTGGACAGAATGACTTGTCCTGAGCAGGTGAACTGGCCTCTCCCATTAGCTATAGCAGGGCTAAGGCAATGAGCCAGAGGCTCCAGTGACAAGAACCAAGCCATACAGTGACTACTGTCACCATTGATGTCAAACCTGAGATAGACACCAAGTTTCAATAGGGCACTGCCTTCCAGGAGAAAATACAGCCTTGCACTGGGTACCTGCTTCTGTTCATGGAAAACTTTCAAACTCAACACTCTGTATGGGGTTTTTCTCCCCAATCACTAGTGTCTCTGCCAAGCTTATACTCTCAGTTCCTATGACAGTTGTGCTCAGATAGTAAGATGTTTGCACAACACCCCAGCCAAGGGATTCTTTTTATAATAAATGATGTGGCTCGTAAATGATGTAGGTCTATGAGTGTTTCTAACCAGACGTGTCAGCATGGATGTAACCACCCGAAAGTCACCAGACTGAGGAAATGGCGGAGGGTGTTTTCTCAGCAAAGGGGTCTGCAAGATTGGAACCGCTCCATTTTCCATGAATAATTATGTGACTTTTCAGGTTTTCAGACTCGGAGGCCCTCTCTGATGGTTACCTTGTAAATATGCGAGTTTGCATGTGAAGATCACCAACTCAGTGGAAGCTCAGATGTGGGGGATTCAGAGAATCTCCTAAAGGAAGTTTCCCTAACAGACTTTTCCCTCTCTTTTTCCCTGTCCATTGGGTCTTTGGGACAGACTCCAGTTTTTTACCCCCCCATTTCCTGGGCTTTCCCAACTATGTTGTCTATGATTTAGGCCAGAGAACAGTATCTAAATCTGCCCATGACTTCCTGGCCCTCCTCTTCATATAAAAACAAGGGCAGATCTATGGTCCAAGAGAATCAGCGAACAGCATGCTGGAGCCTGCGAACTACCCCTGAACCAGGAAGATGAAGCACTTTGCAGCTGCCCTCCTCGTCCTCTCGCTGGCTGTGGCTGCCCTCGGGATCCCTGCTCCAGTCACCCAGGGTGAGTTCAGTGACCATCTATCTCATGATGGCCAAGACTATGGTGTCTCCTGGTATGGGAAGAGACATAGAGGAACACCTTGGTCCCCCTGACATAGTCCGTGCCCTAGATGTGGATGTATTTGACGCTTGTCTGAGGGCAGCAGAAGTGCCCAGGGGGTTCCTCAATGGCCTACAGACCCCACCTGGCTATAGCTTGAAGGTGAAATCAAAGCCTGGTGGCAACACTGAAATACGGCAGACCTCGGTCTCCATGGCCCCCAGCTCATCCTGGCTGTGGAAGAATATCTACTAGATAAATGCAAAGTTTAAAGCAGGAAATGTTTTTTGGAAGAAAGGTTCCAGGACAGATGAGCATTCCAAGTGAAGTGCTTTTGAAATACACCTTTTGTCTAGAGGGTTTTTTTTTTTTTGGGGTGTTTATAAGGGGACCATTTCCAGCAATGCCCAGGGGTTACTCCTTGCTCTGCACTCAGAATTCACTCCTGGCAGTGCTAGGGTGCATAGGGGATGCCGGGATAGAACCCAGATCAGTCGCATGCAAGGCAAATGCCCTCCCCAGCGCTATCTAGGAGATTTTATCAGTAAAGTGGTCTGTTTCTTTTCCTATAATCTTAACTAGACCCCTACATTATAATATGGGGTGTTACTTTATTCCCTCCTAAATGGTCCATAAGTTAGTGTGTTCTGACATGTTTGGCTAATGTTTAAGGGAAAAGTCTTACAACCCATTAGCCCATAATCCTTCTGGAAATTCTTAATCTTTGACATTCACAATGGTCTCTAGCGTTTACTGGCTGCTTGGGTCTCTGGAGGAGCTTAGATCCTGGGAAACCTACTTGAATGTGTAAAATGTGTAGATCAATGTAGGCTAAGGTGGGGACTCAAAATATTGTGGTGCAAAGATGGGTACAGAGAGGGTGCCTCTCCTGACTAGCAGGGAGACCCCACAGCAAGAACTTGCCATGGCATCCCAAGGATTTCTCTCCTTAGCACACGCTGAGGTATGCTTTACAGCTTTGGGCTTGGGGATCCCCAGGAAGAAAGGGGCCCAGATGGCTCAATGTCTTGGACAGTGCTCAGGGTCAGCAGGAGGTCCTGAGCTTTGTCCCTGAGTCCATGTAATTCAGTCCTGCCCCTCATTGTCCAGGGCACCTGGAGTGAGGAAAACAGATAAATACAATAAATAAACAAGACCTCCATCGTAGGAGTCTGTCTCTGTCTCTCTGTCTCTGTCTCTCTCTGTGTCTCTCTTTCTCTCTCTTTCACTCTTTCTCTGTCTCTGCAACCTTTGACCCCAGGAAAACATATACACTGGATTGATCTTAGAGAAATTAATCTCTCTCTTTTCATGACCTGAATTATTTGATAGCACTTCTTAACTGATATAAAACCATTAAATGGTAGATGAAAATAACAAGAGTTTTTGGAAAGTTTGGAGTAAGAAGCAGAGAATTCTATAGTATTAGCAATAAAGTTGCAGCATGTAGTGAAAAATGGTCATCTCATGAAGGAAATAGAGCATCCAGGTTAGTGACTCCCAATCCACCTTCTTATTCCAGCACTCATTTAACAAACTTACCTCTTACTTCCCAGTACAAGCTAGAGCCATCCCTTGTATCCTCTGAATAAACTCATTGGTTCATCCCAATAACCCTGAGGGACCGACCTAGTTGTCCTAGTTACATCTGTTCATATCATGATTCTCATTTTATGAACAATGAAACTCAGGATTACAGCCTCGGTCACTAGTTGAAGCTCACATAGCTGATAAGCGGAGCAGATAGCACATAAGTAAGTTAGAAAGTTGTTACAGAAATAAGGCCATTATAATTTATTTATTTTATAAGTTCTACCTATACCATTGGTAACTGGATGTTAGCAAAAATGTTTGACTGTTGCCTTAGGGCAGATAGGTCCACAGTTCTAATCCACAACATTGAAAGTAGATGGGGAGAAGAACAGAGCGACAGCACAGAGGGTAGGGCATTTGCCTTGCACACCAGTTTGATCCTCAGCATCCCATATCGCCCCCCAAGCACCGCCAGGAGTAATTCCTGAGTGCAGAGACAGGAGTAACCCCCTGAGCATTGCCAGGTGTGACCCAAAAAAGGAAAAAAAAAATAAAAGTAGGTGGTTATGGGGGATACTGATTTCTTCAGACTTTTTTTAGATTTTTTTATTAAAAAAGAATATTCACTATAACACAGCAATTCCCATTCCAAATCATTCCTAAAAGAACTGGGAGCAGATAGGAGACATTGGTACACAGCGGTGAGAGCAGAATTAGAGTCAGCAGTCGAAAGGCAAGAGCAGCCTAAGTAGCCTGGGGAAGTCACTGAACGTTTGTTTTAAGTCAGGATATAGACACACACTGGACTGTGCTCAGCTGAAAAAAAAAAGGAAGAAAACGCTGACAAATGCCACAGTAATGAGAGTGTTGGAATAACTGACAGAAGCCAGCAAGCCAGGGGGACGGTGGTAGAGTCTGTCATCTCTCTCCCCTCCTTTTTCTGTCTCCCAAACAGGACCCACGACCATGTCTCCAGTAGAGGCTGAACCTGAGATATACGGTAAAGAGGAGCTGAGGGGACAAGCTGAGACACCTGCCCACAGTTGCCGCCCACTTTGTCTGAGGGGTGTGCGGGGAATGACTATCTCCAAGGAAGATCTGCAGGGTCCCATGTCCCGGCTTGTCCGGCTCATCCATGGCCTTCTGCCAACTGGCCGTCCCTGGTCGGCTCACGTGGACAGAGTGGACTTATGATACCTCCTCCTTCCTCAACTCCTTCCATAACAACATTCCTCAACTGAGACAGACGATTCTGGCCCGTGTAGGCCCTGTGCGGGTCAACACACACACACACACACACACACACACACACACACACACACCCCTCTCACACACACTCACACATGCAGCCTCATCCTCTGTCCCACAGAGGGGATCAAGGAGAAGCAGAGAACCTAGAGGGAAGAAGAACTTTCCTTGGAGTCCCTCAGTCTTTGTTCTCTCCAGGACTCTGGAGGAATGAGGGGAAGGACACTACAAAGAGATTCTATCCTGAAATGACCCTTTCTCTTCTGCAGCCTTCAGCCATGACATCAACTGCTGCTACAGCAAGTACCAGAACTTTGTCTGTTCGCGAATGAAAGATTACTATAAAACCAGCAGTGAGTGCCCCCCACAGGCATCATGTAAGTGTCCATTCATGGGCTATGTCCAGGAAGGCTGGGAGGAGAGACCTGATGGACAGGGTCAGGGAAAGTCCCCGAATCCAGCTAGGTTATAGGGGTGATTGTAGAGGCCCCCAAAGGAGAATTTATGAAAGAGGACAGGAGTGAAGCTGTCTGAAGAAAGGAAGAGAGAGCAGGGGGGAGAGGAGAGGGAGGGAGGGGACAGGAGGGGAGGTGATAGGATAAGAGGGGAGAGGAGGGGAGAGGAGGCGAAGAGGGGAGGGGAGGAGGTGAGGGGAGAAGAGGGAGGGGAAGGTATGGGAGGGGGGAGAGGACAGGAGAGAGGAGGGGAGGGAGAGGTGAGATGAGGTGCCAGAAGAGTCTCTGGAAGAGTCTCTGGGCCCCAGGAGCAGAGAAAGGAAGCAGGAGGCTGGGCAGGAAGGGGATCTCCCAAGTCCATTTATGGAATTTTCCAGTGTGTGATCGCCCTGTCCTTCACTGCAGCTTCATAACTAAAGAAGACAAGATGAGCTGTGCAGACCCACAAGACGAAAAGGTCCAGCTCTGCATGGTGTCTTTAGTGCTGAAGCACAAACTGGTGCAAATGTTGGAAAACCTACATCTCTACTAAGAGACCCTTTACTTCCCGCCGCCTCACCTGCTCCAAGGCTCCTGGCAGTGCCCAGGCGACCATATGCAATGGTGAGCATGCAATCTACCATACGCAGTGGCAGGCGTGAAACCGACAGTCCCTGCAGCTGCAGCTAAGAATGTGTGATTGCTGCGTGGCGTGTGCTCTAGCTAATCACATCTACAACAAAACTAAAGATATGGAGAGTGTCACCCTTTTTTATTTAAAGTACATCCTCAAAGAAAATTTTGTACATCACTTCAAATTTGTCTTTTTTAAATTTTAGTAACAAGCCCAGGGACCAAAGGTTTGCACTGCCCAGTTAGGCCCTGGAGTCAGCTTTCTCTGGCTACCCTCCCCTCCCTCCTGCCCTCCGTCCTGCAGAAGGAGCTCAGCCCTTTCCTCCACGGCACCAACCTCTCCGCACAGGCGTCCCGCAGCTCACGCACAGCCCGTGTGGGGAGGCAAGGCATGAGCCCCGTGAATGAGACTACGCTCAGAACTTGCATTTGCCTATGGAGAAAGACAGGACATCTGAGGCGGCACAGCCAGCTGACGGGGAGTTTCTGCTCCTGGGGAACATTCTATAGGGAAAGGAGTCCACCCACCTGCACTGGAGCTGAGTGTGCACAACCCACGAGCCAAAGGGGAATGGCAGAGGAGGAGTCCTACCAGAACCGCTTCCCGCTGCCAGTGAGGCCACACCACATAGCGTAAACCAGGTCACCTGTACGGTTCTGTGCCGACCAGCACCTCAGCTGACTGTGAAGACACCGGAAGGGCGTGCAGCGCCCTCTACAGGAGGAAGGGCAGATATGCAGCTGAGCTCCTTGAATTGGGGGACAGTCCATAACGGTGGTTCCTCTGCTTCCAGGACAGACCTGGACTGAGCAAGGATGCTGACCTGTGTTCTGTCCAGGGCCCCTCTCCAGTCCTCTGAGCCCCTGGTGTGTATTCACTAGCTCAGTGCTAGAGAAAACACAGGCATGAAAGCCCCGACCGTGGTCTCAGTCCTGTGGCTCACCCAGTCAGCAAATCGCAGCTCCACGCTCCTGTAGCCAAAGCAGAAGCCCCTGGGCACCATGGTAGTGATGACTCTGTGTGTGAGTATGAGGCCCCAAAGGGTAGTGAGGGGTGGACATGAGGGTTGGGGGGACCCCAAGTTCACCCCTAAGGATGGTGTCAGTGACACCTTTCCCAGGAGAACATGGATCAAGAGAGTCGGGTCCTATCCTGGAGCCTCCCCTTAGCTCTTCGGCCATCAACGGCCTCTTAAACATCCCCGTGTTCCAACGGGAGATGGGGGAGGCCAGTAGCCATCGCTCTTTGCCTTCTTGTACATTTAGATTTGCTTATGAACATCACTACCTACGTGATGCCTTATTTAAGGTGAAAGGACATTAAAGAGCAGCTAAAGTCGAACTTACTAACAATTTTATATTCATAGCTATGAAAGCATGTATTTGTCATTAAAAAATCTGGATCCACAGACTAATAAGATGCAGAATAAAACCATAAATTTGAAGCACAAAGACTTGTTTTTTTTTAATAATGGAGGCAAGGGATAGAGCTCTGTGAAAGAGCACAGGCCTATATATGCAACTGCCAACCTCGAGCCCTGCACCACATGGACCCCCTCACCCAGAAGTAGAATCTCTAACAATAATAATAATATGGGGTCGGAGCAATAGTCCAGCAGGTAGGGCGTTTGCCTTGCACGCGGCTGACCTGGGTTCGATCCCCGGCATCCCATATGGTCCCCCAAGCACTGCCAGGAGTAATTCCTGAGTGCAGAGCCAGGGGTAACCCCTGAGCATCACCAGGTGTGACCCAAAAAGAAATAATAATAATAAGAAGAAGAAGTCCGACCCAAGTCGAATCCAAGAGTGCTAGGCGAGCACCCTCCCGCTGTGTCATTTCAGTCCCTGAAGATTACATTTCAAAAAGAAGGGCTCATGGGGTCTTGAGAAAGACATGAAAAGGACATAAAACTGATTAGAGTCCTGGAAAGATTTCTATGTGCGTCACAGAGAAGAAAGGGATTGCGTTTAATTTCTAAAATCAGTGCTCAAGAGAGGGTGCCCAGAGACTCACAGCAGGAGCCTGAGATCAGACAAGAGAAACAGGAAGGCAACTTGGTCCAGAGCAGAACCAGAGCAGGTCCAGAGCAGATCCCCAAGAACTCCCCACAGGGCTTCCACTGTGCGGCAGCTACTGAGGAGAGCCCATTCACTGCAGCTCCATAAGGCTCCACACCCTCCTCCTGCTAGCTCCCCTGAGGTGCTCCCAGCACCCTCCCCACCTTCCTGCTTGGAGGGAGACCTGGCAAGGCCATGCCACATCTCTCAACCACTGTCCTCAGACACGAGCGAGAAAAGGGGCCTCACACCCCCTGCTGGAGCCCCTTGCTCCTGTGTGAAGAGGACCCTGCTTTCCCCACGCACCTGTCTCCACTCCGTCTGGCCCAGCTTTTCGTGACTCACCAGGGGCCTTTTGAGCTACTCTCACAGACCAGCTGTCTCCTGACTAAGGGCTTCACAGACTTTACTCCAACTCTGGTTCAATCCCAGTCTGTCATCCCTGTCCAGGAACCCTGTGGGGCTCGCCAGGGCCCCTTCCCTGCTGCCCAAACCAATGTTCCCTTCATGCTGCCCACGGCCACCACAGCTACATGATTTGCAGCACCAGTGGGAAATAAAACATGAGCTTTTCCTTGAGTGTCAGAAAGCATTTCAGGAAGGCAGTGGCCGAGCGCTGACATGGTGCCCACCCGTGACTGGGCCTGAGCTCCTGCTCTCCCTTCACAGCACATCTGCCACAGCAGGGAAAGTGGAGACGCTGTGTGTCCATGCTATCCGCGAGCAGGGATTCAGATAAGTGTCGGTCACTGAGGTTTCTGCTGCCCAGTGACCTCTGCTGTGCACAGAAGTGACCAGTCCATTGTTGATTGGGTCAACCGTATTGACTATCATAGCACTGGATTTCTTTTTAGCTCTTTGAGCCACACTGAGTGGTAGATAACTAGATAGCTAGATAGATAGCTAGATAGATAGCTAGATAGATAGCTAGATAGATAGCTAGATAGATAGCTAGATAGATAGATAGATAGATAGATAGATAGATAGATAGATAGATAGATAGATAGATAGATAGATAGATAGATAGATAGATAGATAGATAGATAGATAGATAGATAGATAGATAGATAGATAGATAGATAGATAGATAGATAGATAGATAGATAGATAGATAGATAGATAGATAGATAGATAGATAGATAGCTCTCTATATATATAGAGTATAAACCTCTCTCTACATATATATATATGTAGAGAGAGTTTATACCTGCTCTGAGCTCACCAGTCTACTGGGGCTTAGTAGATCGTGTGGTGTTAGAGATGGGACCCAGGGCCCCCATTACAGTGCACGTACTCTATCTACTATGGCATTTCTCTGGCCCTTTCTTGGTGTTTGGACTAAGGTGTGTTTCAATTTAGTACATGGGCAGGAAAAGCCAAGGAATATTTTAACTTATTTCACAAACCCTGTTGTTACAAAGGGGATGTGACAATTACAGGTTGGTAAAAACAAGAAATGAGGCACAAAATGAAGACTCTTATGCTAAGATCCAACTCAACAAACCAAGATTTAATTTCCTTGCAGACTGGTTTCCCCAAAAAAAGATGCAGACTCAATGCACCAGGATTACTTCTGGCAGTGCCCAGGGGACAATGTGGGGTGCCGGAATTGAACCCAAGTCAGTCACATGCAAGGCAAGTGTCTTACCCACTCTACTCTCACTCTCTCTCTCTCTCTCTCTCTCTCTCTCTCTCTCTCTAGCCTGCCCATCTGATTCTTAACTGTCCTTAGTAACGTTCTGCGGCTCAGAAGGAACAATGGCGAGAGTCTCTGGCAGTATATAGGCACTCACAATGTGGGCTACTTTGGGATGTCAAAAATGCAGAATACTGTGAAATAAAACACTGGCCCCTTCCGCTCTCACTCTCTGGACCAACCTGCATTCAGTCTGTTGAGATGTCTCCCTATTCTATAGGGAATTACACAGCTCTTTTTACATGTTAGAGGACTTCACATGTTAGGGAGCCTCTCAAGATTACCTTGAAAACATGTCATTTGTGCACGTGAAGGTCGTCAGCTCCTAGGGGAAAGCTCTGATTCAAGGGATTCGATGAGTCTCTAGATGAAGGTTCCTTCATAGAGTATTTTCATCTCTATTTATCTATCTTGGGCATTTGGGACAGCCTCCAGTTATTTTTAACCTCTACTTCCTGTAGCTTTCCCAATCCTCTTGAGACCTTTTTGAAAGACCAAGTTGTCTATGACCCAAGCAGAGAACAACACTCTAAATCTGCCTGTGACTTCCTGACTCTCCTTATAAATACAAGGGCAGAGCTGGGGTCCAAGAGAATCAGTGAACTGCGTGCTGGAGCCTGGCAACTACCCTGGAATCAGGAAGATGAAGCACTTTGCAGCTGCCCTCCTCGTCCTCTCACTGGCTGTAGCTGCCCTCGGGATCCGGTCCTGAACATCGAGGGTGAGTTCAGCGACCTTCTCGTGGATGGCAGGTCTGTGGTGACTCCTGGTCTGGGAGGACACACAGACGGACACCTTGGACACATTGCTGTTTCTGCTCTATGTGGATGTGATTTTGCACTTGGCTAAGGGCAGCTGCAGGGCCCCAGAGATAGTTCAGAGGCTTTAAGGCCTCTCCTGGCAATTCAAAGTTTGAATTAAAACCCTGGTGGCAGTCACTGAGGCAACTTAACAGCTCTGCTACTGGGAGCCCTGGAAGAAGGGGGCAGGGAAGATGATGCAGAGACTTGGAAATGCCCAGGGCAAGCAGGGAGGTCCTGAGTTTATCCCTGGTCCTGAATTTATGCCACTTTGTGATTTGCACACACATGCACACACACACACACACACACACACGCACAATATGAAAAAATAGACACCTCTCTCTCTCTCTCTCTCTCTCTCTCTCTCTCTCTCTCTTCCAACTTGGAAAACTATTTTCTACTTTTCTTTTTTTTTTCCCCAAAAATTTTATTACACCATTTTAGACATGCAATTGCAAGATGCTCATGTAGAGTTCTGGTTCCACAGCATTCCAACACCCATCCCTCCACCCAAACCCATCTCCCATCACCAATGTCCCAACCTCCCTCCCCCTCCCACACCTCAACTACTTGGCGGGTTCTGTATGTCTTCTCTCTCCTCTCTATCTCTCCTTCCAGCCAAACTTTCCTGCACATCGTGGAAAGCAGTGCACTAAAGGACATTACTGTTTCCACTATTTTGATGGACCGCCGCCAAGCGGCCGCGCGACTTGGGCTCGAATTGGTTTTGTTCTGTTAATCTGGTCGTGAGGTAGGATCCCAGCGTCCGGACAGCAAAGGTGGTGGCTAGTGTGGTGAGTGAGTCCCATCCGGCTGCTTCCGGGACCCCCGGATGTGACAGGCCCACTCCCAAAACCCATCTGTCCTCCTGAGAGCCCCATGGCCAGCTTAGCCGGGGAAAGCGGAGTTCCAGCTTCCCCAGGCGCGTCCGAGGCCCGCCTGCTGTGGCTGATCGCCGGGGGCAGCTCCTGGGCGGGGCCACCAGGCTCCACAAAATGGAGAGGGAATGGCCGAACCCCTACTCCATCTGACGAATTCCCAGCAAGTCCCGCTTCTGGGAGCCGCCTACCTGGGCTCGAATTGGTTTTGTTCTGTTAATCTGGTCATGAGGTAGGATCCCAGCATCCGGACAGCAAAGGTGGTGGCTAGTGTGGTGAGCGAGTCCCATCCGGCTGCTTCCGGGACCCCCGGAGGTGACTGGCCCACCCCAAAACCCATCTGTCCTCCTGAGAGCCCCATGGCTAGCTTCTATTTTCTTACTTTTCTTGACCTGAATTACTTTATAGCTTCTCTTAACTGACAAAAGATCATTAAGCAATAGGTCACTTAATAATCATTTATTATAGTAAATTGGAGAAAGACAGAGAATTCTACACTGTTAGACACAAATATATGAGAGCTAGTGCAAAAATGATCATTTTGTAGAGGAAATAAGACAAGCCCAGAAAGTGACTCACTCAATCCACCTATATGCTCCAGGCATGTGTTTAACAAATATTAGCAAATATAGTCCCAGTGCTTGGTACAGGCAGACATTGTGCCAGGTATCCAATGGGCATTAACAGTGGATCATACTAAACCCGTTGGATAGATTCATCAAAGCTAGCCTAGCATCACTTTCTCTATTATGATTTGCATTATGCTGTTAGGGAATGGCAAACCCTTAAACTTTTTATTTTGCAAGTTCCACTCATACTGTATGTAACTACATTAGAAATAAGTAAGAAGTTGAGTTGTCCGCCTTACTGGTGTAACCCAATTTTCAACTTCTTAACCAAAATTTTGGATAAGGGCCATGTGCATTTTTGCAATTTTAACAACATGCAATTGGATGCAATTTTCTGGTGTTTTAAAAAGAGGATATGATAGGAGAAAGCATATTTGAGCTCCACTTACCTACCCAAGAGGACAGAGAGCAGATCATAGATATTGATGCATGTGGTAACAACAGCCTGAGTCAACAGAGTCAGAAGACAAGAACAACTGAAACGCTGCTGAATAAGTGAACAGATGCTTATATTTTTAAGAGGAGTGTTGCAATACAGTGGACTGATTCTCAGTCTTAGAGTAATAAAATGTTGACACACACCACCACTTTGAAGGTGTTGTAGAGACTGACATAAAATAGTGAGCAAGGAGGACCTGTGTGGAGACACTGAGACTCTCTGTCTCTCTATCTCTCAGCTCTCTCTCTCTCTCTCAATTGTCGCTATGCCACATTGAACCCACAACCATGTCTCTGCCTAAGGCTGAACCCGAGATGGCAAACCAGGGACTGTGACCGAGATCTGAGCACCTCTGAACAAATCAATGAAGTTTGTTTTGAAAGTAAAGGGGCCAGGCTCATAGTAGTGCAGGGTAATTGCCTTGCAAGTAGCCACAAGTAAGCACTGAACACCACAGGCTATAGCTCAAGAAACAAAATAGAGTAAAAAATAGATAAAGATGTAGACACACAAGTGTGCTGGTCTTGCAAGCAGTCAACCTGGGCTGATCACCAGCATCCCATATTGTCCACAAACCTGTCAGGAGTGATCCCTAAATGCAGAGCCAGGAGTAAGACCTGAGCACCACAGGCTGTGGCCCAAAAACAAAAAGTGAATAAAATAAAATAAGATATACTCAGTTTCTCAGCCTTAAAAATAATAATAAAAAAATACTGACACATACCACAGCGTTGAGGGTGTTGAAATAACTGACAAAAGCCCGTGAGCAGGGGAAGGCCAGGTGGGGCACTGAGACCCTGCCTCTCTCTCACCTCTCTCCCTCCTTGTCTGTCTCCCCACACAGAAATCCTGAACAAGACTATTGCTGTGGCTCGACTCAAGAAAGATGGTAAAGGGAGAACTTGGCCTAGACTTGAGCACCTCTGAACTTGGATGCTTGTTTTTAAAGTTCTGGGGCCGGGGCTGGAGAGACAGTGCAGCAGGTCGGGCACTTGCCTTGCAAACAGCAAACCTAGGGTCAATCCCTGGCATCACATCTGGACCACCAAGTAACGCCAGATGTAATTCCTGAGGGCAGAGCCAGAAGTAACCTGTGAGTATGACGAATATGACCTCGACACCAAAGCACACACAGAAAAATAAGCAATGGGAGCAAAGTGATAGTAGTTCTGGTGAAGCACGTATCTTTTTGCATGTGGTTGAGCCAGGTTCAATCCCTGGCATCCCATATAGTCCCTGAAATGACAGAAGTGATCTCTGAGCCCAGAGCCATATGAAAGCCCAAAAACAAAAATAGATAAAGATGTAACACACAGTTTCTCAGCCTTAAAAGGAAGAAATGCTGACACATGTCGCATGACTGAGGCTGTTGGGGTAACTGACATAAGCCAGTGAGCCGGGGGAAAGCTGGTTGGGGACGCGAGACTCTCTGTCACCTCTCTCCCCTTCTTGTCTGTCCCCAAACAGGACCCAGGACCATGACTACGCCTGAGCCTGAACTCTTGATATACGGTAAAGGAGGGATGTGGCCTGGAGCCGAGTGTCTCTGAACAATGAATGAAGCCCGTTTTTAAAGTCATGGGGAGGGATGCTGGTGAGAAAGTACAGCAGACAAAGCACTTGCCTTCTACACAACATGAGCCTGGTTGGATCCCCCGCATCCTGTATGGTCCCCAGAGCTCTGCCAGGTGTAATTTCCGACTGCAGAGCCAGAAGTAAACATTGAGTATCATTGCGCAGCCTAAAACAAACAAAAAAATTTAATAAAGCAATGAGCAATAGTACAGTAATTAGGACATTTGCCTTACACATGGCAGGCTCAGGTTCTATCCCCAGCATATTATATGGTTCCCCAATCACTGCCAGGAGTAATTCCTGAACACAGAGCCAGAGTAACCCCTGAGCATCACCGGATGTGACCCCAAAAGCCAAAAAAAAATGAGACTGAGAGACACGTTGCTCCCCTTGCATGCAGTTTTGCATGCAGGTTTAATTCCTGGAATGGCATATGGTCCCCAAACCTGCCTGAAGCAATCCCTGAGTACAGAGCCAGGAGTTACCCCTGAGAACCACTGGTGTGACTCAAAAAAATAAAATAAAGTAAAACGTCAACTCATAATTTCTCAGTCTTAAAAAAGAAAAAAATATTGAAGCACAAAACAGGATTGAGGTTGTTGTAGGTAACTGATAGAAGCCATTGAGCCTGGGCGATGCCGGGTGGGAACTAGAAGACCCTGTCTCTCTCTTATCTTTCTCCGCCTTGTCTGTCTCCCACACAGAAATCACGAGCAAGGCTATGGTTAATGCTCGATACAAGAAAACGGTAAAGGAGGAACTGTGCCTGGAGCTGAGCGCCTCTGCACTCATGGATGGATGTTCGCTTTAGTGTACTGGGGCCGGGGGCTGGAGAGACAGTTCAGCACGTTGGGTGCTTGCCTTGCATACCGCCAGCTGGGATTCGCTCCTGCATCGTGTCTAGGCCCCAAGCCCAGTAGATGTAATTCTTGAGTGCAGAGTCAGGAGGAACCCCCTGAGCATTGAAGGTTGTGACCCAAAAAAGCAAAAAACTAAAAATTTTAAAAATTAAGCAATGGACGGGAAAGATAGCAGAACCGAAAAGCACTCTCACTTGCACGCAGCTTACCGGGATTCGATCCCTAGCACCCCCATATGGTCGCCATTCCTGCCAGGAGTAGCATCAAAGTACAGAGTCAGAAGTAAGCTCAGAGCATCACACAGTGTGCCCCAAGAGAAAAAAATGAATAAATAAATAAGGTGAGATGAAAGACACACAGTTTCTCAGACTTATAAAACAAGAAAATGCTAACACACATCGCAGCACTGAGGCTGTTGGGGTAACCGACATAAGCCTGTGAGTCGGGGGAGGCTGGTGGGAACTGAGACCCTGCCTCTGTCATCTCTCCCCTCTTGTCTGTCTCCCACACAGAACGCGTGAACATGACTACGCCTGATCCCGAACCAGAGATATACGGTAAACGAGGAGCTGGGGGACAACCTGAGACACACCTGCCCATGGTCGCCGCCCCCTGTCTGTGGGGCCTAGGGTCCAGGGGAGGATGCTCGGGGTGTGACTATTTCCAAGGAAGATCTGCAGGAATCCCAGGTTCCTCCTCGTCCATGACCATAAACTACCTGGTGTCCCGGCCAGCTCACATGGACGGAGACAGCCGCTGTCTCCTGCAGTCACCATGTCCTTCCCCTCCTGGGACATATGATCCTGATCCTGCTGTGGTTCTGCACACGCCACACACACACACACACACACACACACACACAAAAACACACACTCAGATTCTCATACAAAAACACTCACACACAAACTCACACATACACACACATACAATATATACACACTTGCACACACATACATGCGCACACACCATACACTCACACATATATGCAAGCACCATACATACACACACACACACACACACACACACACACACCTTGACCCCATCCCCAGGCAGGGGTGAGAAAGAGATGCAAGAGCACCTTCAAGGTTCCTCAACCTTTGTCTTCCCGAATTTGGAGGAACATGAAGAAGGACCCAACCCCTTTACACACAGGTTCCATCTTTGCTGGAGAAGGAGAAGGCTGAGGGATGGGGAGAACCCAGGGGCATTGGTAGAGGTTGTCTCTAGTGGTGGGATTAGTGTTTTGAGTCAGAAGGAAGTCAGGACAAATTCCGGATGATCTCACTTATCTGTGGTATGTAGAACACCAGAACAAGTGAATGCAAAGTGCCAAAGGAGGGACGCCAAGATCACCCTTGGCTCCAGATTATAGAAATGAGGACAGAGAAGGAAAGAAATGGAGGTGAAAGTAGAAAGGCTGGCGGGAGGCGACAGGGTCACGGGATGCATGTAGCCCTCGGGCATGGGTGAGGGTAGGGTTCTATAATATGGTGCTATGCAAGCCACAGCAACAGCGCTGTGCACAGCCAAAGGCAGGAGGTCCAGACCTGCACACACCAAACCTCCAAGCCTAAGTATTAAGGAGAAGCAGAGGGGTGGGAGGGAAACTGGTGGAAGGAAGTTCACCCTGGTGGTGAGTTTGGCTTGGGAGTGTTATATGCCTAAAACCTTACTGTAAGTAACTCTATAAATCATGCGGCCTTAGAGGCTGGAGCAATAGTACAATGGGTAGGAGATTGCCTTGCATGTGGTACCTCAATCCCAGGCACCTTATATAGGGAGTCCCCAAGCACCTCCAGGGGTGATTACATAGCCCAGAGTGAAGAATAGCATCTTCACTGAGCATCACCTGGAATGGCCCCAAACAACAACACAAAAAAAAAAAAACTACATAAAAAAAACATACTACCTTGAGAAAAAAAATATAAGTTTTTTGAAAAGAAAACAACAGGGGCCAGAGCGATAGTCCAGCTGGTAGGGCTTTTGCCTTGCACGCAACCAGCCCGTGCCGAGTTCGATTCCCAGCATCCCATATGGTCCCCTGAGCACTGCCAGGAGTAATTCCTGAGTGCAGAGCCAGGAGTAACCCCTGAGCATCGCCAGGTGTGACCCAAATAGCAAAAAAAAAAAAAAAAAAAGAAAGAAAGAAAACAACAAATATATAAATAAAAATATCCCTTTCAAAAAGAGAGAGGGAGGAAGAGAGAGAAAAATATCCTGTCCTGAAATGACTCTTTTTCTTGCTACAGTGTATAATAATGAAGTAAACTGCTGTTTCCCCAACTATAAGACCTTCAACTGTTCCAGAGTTAAAGACTACTACATAACCAACATAGGATGCCCGACAGTGTCATCTTGTAAGTGACCAGCAACTAGGCCACGTCCTTATGGGGGCTGGGAGTGGGAGGACCTGATAGACGGGAGTCCGGGAACGTCCCATCTCTGGATACTGTCAGGTCACGAGGAGGTTTATATTCCCAGGATGTGCAGGGCTTCCCGTTAAAAGGCTTTGCAGGTGTGTGTGTGTGTTGGGGGGGCTTAGCAGAGAGAGGGGAACAAGGCTGCCCAGGGAGAGGAAGGAGGCTCTGGAGAATGCCTGGGGTCTGAAGCAGAGAAAGGAAACCCAGGCTGAATTATGTGGGAGTCCAGGGGAGGGAAGGGGAAGTCCCCAAGCCCGTTTTTAGAATCCCTCCCAGCAGGTAATCTTCCTCTCCCTTGCCACCCAGGTTTGAGACTCATGAGAACACATATATCTGTGCAGACGCCAAGGACAAAAACATCCAGTTCTGCATAGTGTCCTTGGTGATGAGACACCAGGCATTGCATGCACTGAGAAGACTTGCGCCACTGGATCTGGATAACATCTTGGATTTCTGGCGAGGTGTGTGACGGTGGCCCCCTCACCTCCAGCTCACTCACCGGCTTCATTTGTTCAGTGCTCTCGCCTTTTGACTCTGATAATTAATGCTGAAATCCCACATTTACCAATACTATATTCTGGTTTTGTCCTTTACTGTAGGTATTTGGAAGTGGAATTGCTGTGCTCTATCATGTTCTCTGTATGAAACATAAAGTCTGTTTCAAAAATTAATTGGTCCTAAAGTGGAGTGTGTGTGTGTGTGTCTGTGTGTGAGGCATACTTGTCAATGCATGCTCAGGGCTTACTCCTTACTCTACACTCAGGAATTACTCCTGGCAGAACTCTGGGAACAATATGGGATGCCACGGATCGAACCTGAGTTGGTTATATGCAACGCAAGTGCCCTACCTGCTTTAACATCTCTCCAGCCCCAGGCGCAAAGATTTTGTTCTCTCCCTGAGAGGGAGAGAACAGTTTCCCCTATTGGAGCAGCATCCTATCCATTGCCCATTTCTCTCAGGCTTGGCAGTTTTGTTTTTAAAAAGTATCTTCTGGTGATATAACAGTGCAATTAACAGTGCAATAATAAAGTGTCTCTAAAGTAACTTTGCTTAAAACAGGGACCAGGAGGACTTTCAACAGTTGAGATCTACCACAAGTAGGGGCGACAGAGGTTAGGCAAGATAGAGAAGGAATAGGGTGCCAATAATTGTTGAAAATGATGACACCAGACTAGAACTGAGCATTGAACATAGGCAAAGAGATATACATGATAACCCCTAAATGAATGTGTTTCAATCCACAATGTGCAAAAGTATTGGGAAGAAAAAGGAGGAGGAGGAGGAGGAGGAGGAGGAGGAGGAGGAGGAAATCTGGGAACAGAGGTGTTGGGAAGGGTGACTGGTGGAGGAATGGAGCTGAAGCACTGTATGACTGAAACCCAATCAGGAGCAGCTTTGTAATAGTATATCTCACAGTGATATAATAATTTTTAAATGCCATTGCTTAAACAGGGGTTGGGGAGATACCTGCCAGGTTGCCTAACTTTGGATTTATAACTGTTTCAAAATATGACAACAGGGTCCAGACTAATAGCTCAGTAGGCAGCCACGCCTGACCAGTCTCATTCTGGCACCCACAGGGTCCCCTCAGCTCAATAGGAGTGATGTTGAGCAAATAGCAGGTGTAAGCCCTGAGCACCGTCACTGTGCCCCCACCCCGATAAGACACCATAGTACAATTTTTTCAAAATTTTTTAAAATGTGGGGCTAGCGCATTAGCACAGTGAGTAGGGCATTTGCCTTGCAAGCAGCCATCCTGGATTCAATTCCCAGTATCCCATATAGTACCCCGAGCACCACCAGGAGTAATTCCTTGGCTCTGAGTGCAGAGCCAAGATAAGCCCTGAGCATTGCCGGGTATGACTCAAAATTAATAAAATAAAAAGTTTAGAACATGGAAGTTCAGACATAGCTCAGCAGCTTTAAAAAAAAAGGCAAGGTCCAACCGTACAAGGGCCCAGGTTCCCCCAGTGCTCAGAGGCAATCCCGACAGCCCTTCTCTGAGGGTCCTGGGTGAGAAGGACCAGAGGGTGCCTCGGTGCCTTAGGAAGCCCCCCAGGGCAACACAAGGTCCTGAACTTCCTCCCTGCTGCCACCCATGCACCAAGGCGTCCCTGACCATCGCACAGTCCAGGATGTCCCTGACAAGGGGAGAATTTTCTTTAGTAGAATAAAAACTTTGAATTGAAAGACATGTAGAATGAGTATGTGTCAAAGGATGTATTTATTGAACTCAGTCTTGAAATACCAACTAAACTAATACAAAGATCATCAGAGATTTCACTGGCAATCTGGGATGGCCGTCTGACAGTTAAGGGGTTAGAAAGGAGAGAGATATGACAGAGGGAAATTAATTGCAACTCAGGCATGATCCTTGCCACCAAATAAAAATTATTTGCACCCATAATAGACATATTTGGTCTGATCTGACAAATACCAGAGAGAGCATCTATCCAAAATACATGACCTTTGAGTGCACTTATGACAGAGAGGGGGCCACTATGGCAATGATAATTGGAATTGATCACTCTTAACAAAATCTGAGTGCTGGGGGGCCAGAACGATAGCACAGCAGGTAGGGCAATTGCCGCACACGGCAGACCCAGGTTTGATTCCCAGCATCCCATATGGACCCCTAGCACCGCCAGGAGTAATTCCTGAGCGAAGAGCCAGGAAGTAACCCCTGAGCATCACTGGGTGTGACCCAAAAAAGAAAAAAAAAGAAAAAAAGAAAAAATCTGAGTGCTGGAAGAAAGTAAAGTGATATACATGATGGCACCTTTGGTTACAATATTGCTAACCACAGTGCCTAAAAGGAAAATGAGAGAGAGAGAGAGAGAGAGAGAGAGAGAAGGAAAGTATATCATAGAGGTTGCAGGGTGTGGTAGGAGAACTGAGAACATTGGCAATGGGAAACGTGCGCTGGTAAAGGAATGTGTGTGCTAAAACTCGATCAGGAATAACTTTTTTTTTTTTTTTTGCCTTTTTGGGTCACACCTGGCAATGCTCAGGGGTTTCTCCTGGCTCTGCACTCAGGAATTACTCCCTGGCAGTGCTCAGGGACCATATGGGATGCCGGGATCGAACCTGGGCTGGCATGGGCCGGCCTCATGCAAGGCAAACGCCCCACCGGCTGGGCTATCTCTCCGGCCCCATGATAGGAATAACTTTGGGACTGTATATCTCACAGTGTTTCCATTTTTTTTTAACTTTTAATATTTGTCCCAGAGCCTGGGAATGTGGATCCATGATAGGGCTCCTCCTCTTATAGGTATGAGGCCCCAAGTGTGATCCCGGGACAGCTCCTCATGCTGAGCACAATCCAGGTGGCTCCAGACTGTCATGGAGCCACAGCAAAGCGCATGTCACTTCGACCCGTGACCCCAGAGTGTGGCCCTTGCTCCTCACAACAGCTACAGCAAAGCAAAAAGGAGGAAAGAAAGAAACTAAACCTTTGTTTTAAATCTATGCTCTGCCCCTCCCCAAAAAACATTGTGCATGTCCTTTCAGATTTAAGGAATCTGGGGTGGGCCTTTACTTACTCTAACAATTGAGATCAAAGTCTCAAACTTTTATTTTATTTGGGTTTGGGGCATCACCGGGCCACCTGATCCTTTACATGACCACCTTCACTTCCAACAGAAGAAGCTCAGCCCTTTCCACCACTGAAACCCACAAAGACCCAAGCTCTTCACAGTACACAAACCACAGAAATTGCCCACATAAGGAAGGGACGAGCCCCGTGAGTGAGACAAGGCCCAGAATGTGCATCCGCACCCATGGCGGAGCAACTCAGGTGTCACGATCAGCAGACAGGGGTAGTCTTGGCTCCTGGGGAACAGTCTAGAGGAAGGCGTCCTCACCTGCTCTGGAGCTGAGTGTGCCAAAGCAGGGATGGCAGAGGAGGCCCGCCTTCCTGCCCAGCTGCTTCCTGCTGCAGTAAGGCCACACCACATAGAGTGACCAGGTCACCAGCAGAGCAGTGTGAGGCTGCAGAGAAGAATGCTCCTGGTGCAGGGCGGCCCTGGAGCATTCGTGGTGGGGTGGGGAATACTCCTTAGAGACCCGGAAAGTCCACAAGGCTGCAAACAAGTTACAGGTCCATTATGAAAATGAAATGATTTGGGCCAGAGTCATAGTCCAGTGGGTAGGGCATTTGTCTTGCATGCAGCCGACCCAGGTTCGATCCCCGGCATCCCATATGGTCCCCGAGCACCACCAGGAGTAATTCCTGAGCATAGAGCCAGGAGTAACCCCTGAGCACCAGGTATGACCCAAAAAAAGCAAAAATAAAAAGTGAAATGATTTAAAAATTAAAAACCTGGGGCTGCCCGGGCCCAGCTGACTATGGGGCCCCTGGGAGGACAGATGGGTTTTGGGAGTGGGCCCATCACCTTTGGGGGTCCCGGAAGCAGCCAGATGAGACTCGCCCACCACACTAGCCACCACCTTCGCTGTCCCGACGATGGGAAACTGCCTCACGACCAGATTAACAGAGCAGAACCAGTTTGAGCCCAGGTTTGCGGCCGCTATGCGGCCGCACGGTCCTTTAAAATAGTGGAAACAGTAATGTCCTTTAATGTACTGCATTCCACGATGTGCAGGAAAGTTTGGCGGGCGGGAGAGATAAAGAGGAAAGAAATGACATACAGAACCCGCCAAGTAGTTGAGGTGTGGGAGGGGAGGGAAGTGGGGACATTGGTGATGGGAGATGGGTTTGGGTGGAGGGATGGGTGTTGGAACACTGTAGAACCAAAACTCTACATGAGCATCTTTCAATTGTATGTCTAAAATGGTGTAAAAAAAATTTGGGGAAATAATAAAATAAAATAAAATGAAATAAAAAAAAAACCTGGGGCTGGAGCGATGGCCCAGTGGGTAGGGCATTTGCCTTGCATGCGGCCTGGGTTCAATCCCCGGCATCCCATATGGTCCCCCGAGCACCGCCAGGAGTAATTCCTGAGTGCAGATCCAGGAGAAATCCCTGAGCATTGCCGGGTGTGACCCAAAAAAAAGAAAAAAGAAAAACCTGGATATGTTTAGGCACCCAGGGTTGCTGAAGGGCAGAGACAAGAGTGCTGCCTTCCTTCAAGATAACATTTCAAAGGTCAAGATAACATTTCAAAGAGAGGGTTGGGTGGGGAGGGCTTGAAAAAGCTTGAAAGGGATCTAAAACTGATAAAAAGTCCAGGAAAGATATCTATGTATGCCAAAGGGCAGAAAGGGATATTTGGGTTTATTTTCAAAAACCAATGCTCTAAGAAGGGAGCCCAGAGACCCACAGCAGGAGCCTAGGTCAGATAAGACAGAAAAAAGGAAGGCAACTTGGTCCAGAACAGATCCCTGAAAACCCACTACAGGGCAGTGTCGGGCGAGTGGGGCTTCCACTGTGGGGCAGCAACTGAGCCGACCCCATTCACTGTAATTCCAGAAGGCTCCACAGCCCTCCTACTGCCAGCTCCATGATTTCCAGGACCCAGTGAGAAATAAATTATAGGATTCCTGCTGAAGAGACTCTTCTGCCGCCCACCTGACCTACTCTCTCCAGCCTGCCAATCTGATTCTTAACTGTCCATAGCAACGTTCTGCGGCTCAGAAGGAGCAATGGCGAGTCTCAGGCAGCACATGGCCACTCACAATGTGGACTGCTTTAGAATGGCAGAAATGCAGAATACTGTGAAATCAAACACTGGCACTGGCCCCTTCCACTCTCTCTCTCTGAGCCCACCTGCATTCAGTCTGTTGCATCTGGAACATCACTTCCCTCCCATCAGCCCCCATCTCTGGACACCAAGTGGTGTCAGGGGCCACTGGGGGAAGACAGGGATCATTCTACACTGGGGCTGTCTGACCAGCTCCACAGAGCTCCCGCCACCAGCACCTCACCTGTGCCTTCACACTGACAGCACCTCCCTGCAGCAGGGATTCTCTGCTGCTGAGATACTGATGCCTCCAGGAGCTTCTCAATACTCAGGCCTAGACACCTACAGGGATTGAATAAGGGCTCCAAGCAACGTTGCACCTGGAAGACAATAGGAGCATCAGAGCCAGAGAGGCATCTGCTGAGCACATGGACAGGACTCATCTGGCATATCAGCTGTCAACAGCAACATCATGGCATATCAATGTCAGCTACAACAGGGCTATGGCAATGAACCAGGTGCCGTGGTGACAGGGACAGAAGCTGTGCCCAGGCTCCATTGCATGGGCCTCTTACCAAAATCACTGTAACTATTACCTGTCATGGAACTAGTCAGCAACAGAAATAACCCTGTCTAATTGTGCATCTGCCATCCAGGAGCACCAGGGACCTGCCACTTTGCAAGGGAGACACCCTAACTCAGCAGAATCAACACTCCAGGGGTTTCTCCAGGACCGTTATTGCCTTTGCTCACCCTATCACCTGAGGACTTAGAGAATTCCTGCTCAGACAGTAAGATATGCCACAACAGGCCACGAGATAGCTTGTTTGTATTCTTTACAGTACATATCTTGGGTCTGTGGAGAAAATGTCACCATAGACTTAATTACTCAGAATCAGTCTGACTAAGAAAATGAGGATAGGGCATGTTTACAACTCAGCAAAGGCACCACAAGTTCAAGGTTGAGATACTTCCCTATTGCATAAAAACTTATCACATTTTACATGTCATGGGTTTTTTTCTTTGAAACATGATAGGTGACCACTCTTATGGTTGCCTTGAAAATACGTTACTTGTGCACGTGGTTGTCATCCGCTCCTTGGAGGAAGTCCTAATATAAGATTTTAAATGAGTCTTTAGAGGAAGGCTTCTTCTTAAAATTTTCTTTCTCCATTGTGCAGCATGGACAGCCTCCAGTTATCTTTAACCTCTGCTTCTTATAGCTTTCCCAATCTCCTTGAGTCTGTTTCTGAAAGCCCATGTTGTCTGTAATCTAGGCAGAATCCACTCTATCCGCCTGTGACTTCCTGACCCTCCTCTTCTTATAAAAACAAGGGCAGAGCTGGGGTCTAAGACAATCAACAAACAGTATGCTGGAGTCTGGGAACTATCCTGGAATTAGGAAGATGAAACACTTTGCAGCTGCTGTCCTCCTGCTCTGGCTGGCTACAGTCACCCTTGGAGTCCCAGCCCCAGAAAACTATGGTGAGTTCAATGTCCTTCTCATGGGTGCCAAGTCTGTGGTCACTCCTGGTCCGGGAGGAGACACAGAGGGAATCTGAGTCTTCCCATGACTATTACTATTATAGAATGTGCATGTGATTTGGCACTTGACTAAAAGCAGAAGCAGGGCCCCCTGGGAAGGTTCAATGCTTTAAGGCCTCTGATGGCAATTTCAGAGGCCTTGCTGTTGTAGGGATCCCCTTGATAACCAAAAGTCTTTTTTTTAAGTATTTTATTATACCACCGTGAGATATACAAATAAAAAGATACACAATTAAAAAGTTCATATTTGGGTTTTGGTCATACAGTGTTCTAGCACCCGTCCCTCCACCAGTGCCCATCTCCTACCACCAACGTCCCCGGTTCCCTCCCCCCCTTCCCCAACCCACCTCCATGGCAGGTTCTTTATTTCTTTCCTTTCTCTCTCTCTTTCTCTTTTCCTTCCCTTCCAGACTATGGATTACAGAACATACATTAAGAGGTTGGCATGTGTATCCTTTTGCCTCTATTTAATGCTCAGTTCTAGGTTGGCATTAGTACCCTCGACAATTATTAGCACACTGTTCCATTTTCTGTCTTACCTAATCTCTGACTCCCACACGCTTGTGATAATTTCCACTTTTGACAAGACCTCCTGATATATGCTTGATAACCAAAGTCTTAGAAATGCCCAGGGCAAGCAAGGAGTCCTAAGCTTACCCCTTGTGTCTTGCATGCCATATTGTACACATACACACACACACACACACACCAATGTGGGTTTAAGTAAGGGTTTAAAAAATAACAAATAAGTGTAGTAAAAAATGAACAAAATCAGTCATAGAAGGGAATAGACCCTCTCTCTGCAGCCTCGGTCCCAGGGAAGTGGATAGGATAACTGTTCCAATAGGGGGAAACTGTTTCAGGGCCTCACTTGCTTATCCAAAACATTGGGCCTAGAGCTAAGAGAGATATTAAAGAAGGTATGGCATTTGCTTTGCATGTGGTGAACCCAGGCTTGACCCCAGAATCCCATATAGTCCCCAGAACACTGCCAGAAGTAATTCCTGAGTGTAGAGTAAGGGGTAAGGCCTGAGTATGCATTGCCATGTGTGCCCCCAACGCAAAAAAAAAGCCACTTTGGTGCCAATCATATTTTGGAATACAGACTTTCTTGTGTTTTATAAAGAGAACATGATAGGATACAGCAATTCTACTTCCAACTGTCTGCCTAGAGGACAGAAAACAGATCATAGTAACCGACAGGAGAGAGTGAGCAGGGGGAGGCTGGATGGGGACGCTGAGACCCTGCCTGTCTGTCATCCCTCTCCCCGCCAGTCTGTCTCCCAAAGAGAACACGTGAATACGACACGCCTGATCCTAAACCAGAGAAATATAGTAGAAGGGGAGCTGTGAGAACAAGCTGAGACACACCTGCCCATGGTAGCTGCCACTGTGTCTGTGGAATTCAGGGGGCAGGAGAGTGACTATATCCTGGGGGGTCTGACTATATCCAAGGAAGATCTGCAGGGGCCCCAGGTCCCTTCTCCTCCATGACCTTCTGCCACCTGGTGTCCCTGGCCAGCTCACATGGACAGAGACAGTCACTGACTCCTGAAGTCACCACATCCTTCCCTACTAGTTGAAACAATCCTGGTCCTACTGTGGCCCTGCTCAGGTCAACACACACACACACACACACACACACAAACACAAACACACACACATACACACACACACAAACACACCTGCCCCGGCAGAGTGGCACAAGGAGATGTAGTCAGAGTGCTAGGGACATCTATGCAGTTTTCAGTCTTTGTCCTCCCCAGGATTTTGGAGCAACAAAGGGAAGACCCCAGCTCTCTCGAAGCAGAATCCTTCCTTGTTAAGTGAACTAAGTCAGAAGAGGTCAAATACCAGGTGACCTCACCTATCTGTTGTGTGCAGAATAACAGGCCAAATGAATGCAAAGAACCAAAGCAGGCACACTTAGATTATCCTTGACTCTAGACCATAGAAATGAGAAGGACAGAGAAGGAAAGAAACTGGGGGAAGAGTATAAGAAAAGAAAGAAAGGAGGTAACAGAGGTAAGGCCAGGGACCTTGAGTACATCGGAGTATAGAGGTGTGGAGTATGTAGAGACATAAACCACACCAACAACGCTATAAGCAGGAGATAAACTTAAAAACACAAAACTTAAACATATAAGTACTCAGGAGCAGGCTGAGGGATGGGAGGGAACCCCCATTGGGGAAGGGAATTTCACTCTAGGGGTGGGATTGGGGAATTTCACTCTAGGGGTGGGATTGGTTTTGGAGCACTGTATGCCTGAAACTCTATTATGAATAACTTTGTAAACCATGGTGACTTAGCAAAAAATTAAAAAATTACAAAAAGGAGTCAACAAATTTATAAATAAAAATGTTCTCGGGGCCGGAGCGATAGCCCAGAGGGTAGGGCATTTGCCTTGCACACGGCCGGCCCATGCCGGCCCGGGTTCGATTCCCGGCATCCCATATGGTCCCCTGAGCACCGACAGTAATTCCTGAGTTCAGAGACAGGAGTAACCCCTGAGCATTGCCGGGTGTGACCCAAAAAAGCAATAGATAGATAGATAGATAGATAGATAGATAGATAGATAGATAGATAGATAGATAGATAGATAGATAGATAGATAGATAGATAGATAGATGAGATAGATAGATAGATAGATAGATAGATAGATAGATAGATAGATAGATAGATAGATAGATAGATGGATAGATAGATAGATAGGTAGGTAGAGAGGTAGGTAGGTAGGTAGGTAGGTAGGTAGGTAGGTGTAGGTAGGGGTAGGTAGGTAGGTAGATAGATAGATAGATAGATAGATAGATAGATAGATAGATAGATAGATAGATAGATAGATAGATAGATAGATAGATAGATAGATAGATAGATAGATAGATAGATAGATAGATAGATAGATAGATAGATAGATAGATAGATAGATAGATAGATAGATAGATAGATAGATAGATAGATAGATAGATAGATAGATGATAGATAGATAGATAGATAGATAGATAGATAGATAGATAGATAGATAGATAGATAGATAAAGATGTTCTCTGTTTCAAGAAGAGAGAGAGAAAGAGAGAGAGAGAGATTCTGCCCTGAAATGCAGGGCATTTCTTTCTTAACCATAGGCTGTTGTTACCCGGACTATCAGAACTTCAACTGTTCAGGAATGAAAGACTACTATGAAACCAACACAAACTGCCCCCACAGTGGCATCATGTAAGTGACCAGTTCCCAGGGCCAGTTCCTTATGGGGGCTGGGAGTGGGAGGACCTGATTGACAGGAGTCTGTGAAGTTCCACCTTCTAGATCTCGCCAGGTTGTGAGGAGCCTTATGTTCCCAGGATGCTGAGGGCTTCCGTCAAGAGGCTTGGGGTTGGGGGTGGGGAGAGAGTAGGAAAAAGGAGACAAGAGGTAGGCTGCCCAGGGAGAGGAAAGGAGGCCCCCGGGAGTCCACGGGCTCCCCGCAGCAGAAAAGGGAAGCAGGAGGCTGTATTTAGTAAGGAACCCAGAAACATGGAAGGGGGTTCCGCGGAGCCGGTTCTGCAGAATCCTTCTCAACGTGCGTCTTCCTCTCCCTGCGCCCAGGTTCAGGGACGACAGAGAATCAGTTCATCTGTGCAGATTCCAAGGAAGAAAGCGTCCAGGTCTGCTTGGTGTCCATGGTGCTGAAACTCAGGATGGTGCATGCACTGAAACAACTGCAGCCCTGGGGCTTGGATCAGATACTGAAATACAGGGGCTATGGCTGACGGCGGCCCCTTACCTACTGCTCACTTCCTCAGAGTCTCTCAGGCCCCACACTTTTGTTGGGGGGAAATCATTAGGCTGTTCCAGAGATGAAAGCAATGCAGTAATTAAAGTGTTCTAAAGTAACTTTGCTTAGTCTCTAGTGGGGTGTGGGAGAGCTGTATAATGGCTGAGCTTTGTGTTCGTGACTTTTTCCATTTCTTCATGATTTTTATTGTCTTTGTTTTTCATATTTTTTGGTCATACCTGCAGTGCTCAGAGATTACTCTGAGCTCTGCTCTGCACTCAGGAATCACTCCTGGTGGTGCTCTGGGAATCATATGGGATGCCAGGGACCGAACCCAGGTCAGCTACCTGCAAGGCAAATGCCTTACCCACTGCACTATCACTCATGTCCTATTCATGGTTTTCAAATGAAACATCATAGTATAATTTTTCATAAGTCACAAACATGGAAGCCAGAAGATGGTTCAATGGCTTAAGGCACTTGCCCTGAAAGAATAACCCAGTGCCCCCACTTGCTCAGAGGTAATCCTGAAAGCCCTACTCCAAGGAATTCTCAGGAAGAAAGATCCAGAAAGAAGTTTGCTGACTTAAGAAGTATCCAGGGCAAACATAAGGGCCTGAGCTTTATCCCTGGCACACCCATACACCAAAGTGACCTCGACCATCACACAGTCTGGGATTCCTGATTAAAAAAGAATAACATTTTAATGAATAGAATTTGAATTTGAAGTTTAAAGATATTATTCATTTAATTATAGAAGGAATGTTTGTCAAAAGAAGCATCAAACTCAGTAAAGAGGGACCACTAAATTCATACAAAGAACATCTAGGAACAGCAATATCTGTCATTGATTCGGCCTTCTGAAAGATGTGAGGTTAGAAAGGAGAGGAAATAGCCCAGAGGACAATAAAATAATTGAAACTGAGGCATCTTTTCCACTCCACAAAAATCATTGATATGTATAGAGACAAATGACTCTATGACCTGATCTGATGAATACCATATAAAACATCTATCAAAAATGCATGCCCTGGGCAGGGAGGAAAACTGTGCACATTGGTGGTGAGAAATGTGCACTGGTGAAGTGTGGGTGTTGGAATATTGTATGACTGAAATCCAATCATGAACAACTTTGTGATTGTGTATTTCACAAGTGATCCAATTAAAAAAAAATAAATTAAGATATTAGGGGCCGGAGCAATAGCCCAGCGGGTAGGGCGTTTGCCTTGCACGCGGCAGGCCCATCCTGGCCTGGATCCGATCCACGGCATCCCATATGGTCCCATCCTGGCCATATGTGTGCTTGGGAAGCACCGCCAGGAGTAATTCCTGAGTGCAGAGCCAGGAGAAACCCCTGAGCATTGCCGGGTATGACCCAAAGCAAAAAAAAAAAAAAAAAAAAAAAGATATTAAAAAAATTTAAAACATGACCCAAAACTGGGAGTTGTGACTCCATGGTAGAGCTCCTGCCTTATAAGTGTAAGGCCGCGTGCAAAGTAAACGCCCTACTCGCTGGGCTATCGCCTCCAGCCCCTCTCAGGTTTTTTGAGCCTCTCTTTTTAGCCACAAGCTATCACGTGTCCTTTTATAGAATTGTCATTTATTGGACCTTGGAGTGTGGCTCAGTGGTGAAGCACCTGCCAAGTACAATCATGTCAGCATTGCTGCGGGTTCCCAGATCCATCACTACAGAAAGTGTGAGCTCTCTGGGGCACCACAACCGCGAGTGTGTGTTCTATAACCAAGCATGAATGAATTCCACAACCAAGTGTGTGTGTTCCATAACCAAGTGTGTGCACATGACAACCAAGTGTGAATGAACACCACAACCAAGTGTGTGTGTTCCATAACACAAGTGTGTGAGACCGGAGTTGTTGCAGTACACTGCTGCCCAGAGACTGCATCTGGCCTGGAGTTGCCTCCCTGCAGGTCACTTTGTAGATAGGAGAAGGATAGTTTGAATGTGGCAGCTCATCTGGCCATGTACTCTATACTGGCTGGTATAAATATTCTCTCATGTGGGGCCGGAGCGATAGCCCAGCGGGTAGGGCGCTTGCCTTGCACGCGCGCTGGCCTCTGCCGGCCTGGGTTCGATCCCCGGCATCCCATATGGTCCCCGAGCATTGCCAGGAGTAATTCCCTGAGTGCAAAGCCAGGAGTAACCCCCTGAGCATCGCCGGGTGTGACCCAAAAAGCAAAAAAAAATAAATAAATAAATAAATAAATAAATAAATAAATATTCTCTCATGCTACCACAATCATCATGGGACTAGCTAGATCTTACGGTATATTTGCCTGGCCATGTTGAATCTCTTAAGTAATTAGACCAAATGGCTCTCTGATAACTTAATGGCAGATAAAATACAGAACAACCATGAAATAAAGACGAGTCTCTGTGCAGGTTTGGAGAAATATTTATATATTTCTATAAAATATTCCTTGGTACAGAAGCATGCCTTTGTATTCTGAGATACAGTTCATCTCAGAAGCCACCCCTACACTCAACCCTACAGGGGCACTTCCAAGGAAGATCTTGGCTCAGCAACATTAACATCTCAAAAGGACTAGGTGAGGTCCTGGGAGAAATCACCTGAGGGGATTTGACCCTGATGGCTTTCCATTGGAGTGGGAGGTACGAGTTGCAGGGATATAAAACCAGCCTGCTTCCTCTCGCTTCAGCTTTCTCCCCTTTTCAGCTGGCATCCCCTTCTTGCCTCTTCTTCTCTGCGGGGGCCTTAACTCGTGGTGGCAGCCATCTTGGCCTACACATGGCCGGGGTCCTAGCCAGGAATCCTAAGCACAGGATTTTTTCCTATTGTTGATTTGTATGCCTGAGCCTGTGTTAAGTAAAGCATTTTGAAACTATGCCTGATTCTTGCGTCTTTCTCCATCCGACGGCCGCCCGATCGGATCGGTGGATCAGAAGGGGATCCCTGACTCTGCTCCCGAATTTTTGTGCAGGGTGCCCCAGAGTTTCCCTGTACTGAGTCATCACTGTATTTTGCTGAATCTAGACGTTTGAGTCAACCTTGAAGCCTGGGGAAATTTCCAGAAATTGTTGCTTTAAACTGCACTAGACCTCAGAGGGAATGTGGATGCTTCCTTTGGGTTCTCAGATTGATCCACTTAGTGGCTCTCAAGGACCAAAGAGAAAACACAGGGGGAGATGATGAGAGGGAATGTGGGGACATTGGTGGTGGGAATAGGGCACTGGTGGAGGGACAGGTACTGGAACACTGTATGACTGAAGCCCAACTATGAACATCTTTGTAATTGTATATCTAAAATAATAATATGTCTTACATGGGTCGGAGTCATGATAGTACAGTGGGGAGAGCGTTTGCCTTACACGCAGCCAACCTGCGTTCGATCCCCAGCATTCTATACCGTCCCCAAGCACCACCAGGAGTAATTCCTGAATGCAGAGCTAGGTGTAACCCCTGAGCATCGCCAGGTATGACCCAAAAAGCATAATTAATTAATTAATTAATTAATTAAAAATAAAAATGTTTTACAATAAAAAATTATCACAAACTTAAAAGAGAGAGAGAGAAAGAGAGAGAGAGAACATAGACCCCCACACCCCCCCCACCCCTGGGCAGCGTGGAGGGCAGAGGGAGCCAGGCTGCTCTTAATCAACATTGCCACTGATAACTGCAGCCAATAGCAATGAGGAGAGAAGCTGAGATTTCCCTTTCTGACCCAGGCTTTGGTCACTTCCCTTTGAGGTCTGAGGGGCAAGAAGACACAGAAAGCCCGCTGTGAAATACTGCTCTATTTCCGCAGTTCCTCTACATCAGCGTATTCCTTTTTTTTTTTTTTTTTTTTTTTTTTTTTGGTCACACCCGCAATGCTCAGGGGTTACCCCTGGCTCTGCACTCAGGAATTTCTCTTGGCGGTGCTCGGGGACCATAGGGATGCTGGGGATGGAACCCTGACCGGCCGGCATGAGCCGGCAGCATGCAAGGCCAACGCCCTACCCGCTGGGCTATCACTCCGCCCCGATCAGCATATTCTTGTAGTCTTCCTTGATGCATGTGGGGCCACTGCAGGAAATGTCCCTCCTCTCGGCTCCACCCAGTGGAAATTCAGCCCATCCTGTCAACTCCACTTTGGATGCCATTACCAAACCTGTCCCTGACAGAGCCCACAGCTCCTTTCTAGAAGTCTGGAGATAATTATTGTCACTGAAATATTCATTACTGGGTGACTGCTTTATGCTCCATATTGCAGTAGGCTTTAGAAAATCATCAACAGAGAGATAGTATAAGAAGTAGGCAACTGCCTTGCATAGAGTCGGCCTGGGTTCAATCCCTGGAATCTCCATATGGGCCCCCAAGCACTACCAGGAGTAATTCCTGAGTGCAGAGCTAGGAGTAAACCCTAAGCATTACCTGAGTGCAGAGCTAGGAGTAACCCCCTAAGCATTACCTAAGGGAATAAAGCAAGCAAACAAGCAAGCAAGCAAGCCAGCAGTCAACATGAAAATTCAGAATGCCACTCAAGAATATTAAGAGTATTGGGGCCGGAGATGATAGCCCAGTGGGTAGGGCGTTTGCCTTGCACGCGGCCAGCCCATGCTGGCCAGGGTTTGATCCCCGGCATCCCATATGGTCCCCAGAGCACCGCCAGGAGTAATTCCTGAGTGCAGAGCCAGGAGAAACCCCTGAGCATCGCGGGTGTGACCCAAAAAAAAAAAAAGAATATTAAGAATATTATGGTAGGGACCGGAGCGATAGCCCAGCGGGTAGGGCGTTTGCCTTGCACGTGGCCGGCCTGTGCCGGCCCGGGTTCGAATCCCGGCATCCCATATGGTCCCCGAGCACCGCCAGGAGTGATTCCTGAGTGCAGAGCCAGGAGAAACCCCTGAGCATCGCCGGGTGTGACCCAAAAAAGCAAAAAAAAAAAAAAAGAATATTATGGTAGGGACTTGCTCTTCAAGACCATGTTCTCCCTTAAACATGTATCTTGCTTGCTTGTCTCTGTGTTTCTTGCCTGCTTATTTCCACTCTAGAGAACCTATTTTCTCTCAAATACACACTTTTCCCCTCTCTCCCCTCACATCTTTGTAAGTAAGTTTCAATAAAAACTACAGTAGGGGCCAGAGACAAAGGCTAAGACTCTTGCCTTACACACTACTGATTTCAGTTCAGTGCCAGGCACTGTTTATGGTCCCCGAGCACTGCATGAGAGACCCCTGAGTAAATTCTTGAGCACTGACAGACATGCCCACCCCTCAAAAAAAATAAACTCAGAATTTTACAGTGCATAGATGCAAAAACATTAGGAAATAAAAGAGGAACTGAGAAAATAGTACAATAGTACAGAGGGTGGGGTGATTGCTTTAAATGCGGTTATCCCAGATTTAATCCCCTGGCACCATGTATGGTCCCCTGAACCCCATCAGGTGTAATCCCTGAACACAGAGCCAAGAATAAACCCCTGAGCATTGACGGGTATGGCACAAAAAAAATTAATAAAAATAAGGCATGACATTTGTGTTAAGAGTCCTACTTAATTGCTCACTGCATTCCTGAACTGATTATGCCACATGACTAAAGTAAAGGGGGTTGGTTTTTGGGGGTTGGCGGGGGGGGGGGGGGGAACGAGCAAGCACTGGACGCACAGGTCTCCATGCTTCAGATGGGCTGTCCCAGGGCTAGCCAGATGGGCTGCCCCAGGTCTAACTAGACCGTCACAATGAAGTGAGCCCCTCGGGAAGTCAGACTATATAAACCTCAGAGGGGCTCCAGGCTCTCCTGGAAGGAGAGCTTGTTAAAACAGATTTCTGAATCCTCCCACAGAAATCCTGATTCAGCAGGGCTGGGGGAAAAGACTCAACATTTCTACCCAGCACCCAGGTAGTGCTGAGGCAGCAGAGCAGGGTAGAATGTGAAGAGGAACTCTTGGGGAATTCTTGACTTTGCTCTGGCGGCCTTGTTGGCAACTTTTACCCCACGAAAAGCACGAATTTCTTCAGTAACCAGAAAAATAATTTTAAGGAATTGAGGGGAAAATTAATCTTCGCTGTCTTTCCAAAGCAATAAAACGGTTCTTGAGTTTTGATTATGCTTGATGTATTTTTTCGGAGAAACAGCATAAGAGGTGCTCAGGGGGTCTGGGAGTCTCTCCCAATGATACTCAGCCAATCAGAAAGTTTCCCACACTGCAGTTGCCCCCTGCACCCCAAAGATCCCTGTCCTGGAGGACAGTCCAACGATCCACTTCCCAGCCCTCTACTGTGATCCCATGACAGACATATCACTGCTCAGTGCCTTCTAGATAATCTGTGAGGCTACAAGAAGTACATCACTGTCCATGGACGGCTGCCCACTGCCTCAGCCTCAACCCTGGGCATAGGCCCACAACCTCCTAAGTGTCTCAGTGGTTATGGGCCCCAAGCGCTGAGCCAGAAAACCGCCAGCCAACCAACATAATAGAGTCTTTAGAAACCTCTTCCTATTAGCACCAGACTAGAACTGAGGTTGAATGTACACAAAGGGATTTACATGATAATTCCTAAATGTCTGTAGGACAACCACAATGTGTACGAGGGGGGAGAGAGAGAGAGAGAGAGAGAGAGAGAGAGAGAGAGAGAGAGAGAGAGAGAGAGAGAGAGGAAGAAGAAGAAGAAAAGGAAAAGTCCCTGCTATAGAGGCAGGCTGATGGTGTGGGGAATTTGGGGCCATAGATGGTGGGAATAGGGCACTGGTGGAGGGACAGGTGCTGGAATAATGTATGACTGAAACCTGATCATGAACATTTTTGTAATTGTATATCGCATGGCGATATAATAAAAACAAATTTAAAAAGAAAGAAACCTCTTTCCTGCCTTACTTAGTTTACTTACCTAGCAACTTTCCTTGCTTGCTCTCTTTGTCATCTCTGACCTTTGCTCTGACTCTTTCAATTTTTCTTTTTTCCCAGTCCCTACTGGTCTTGTTTGTGGTTTTAATGTAATAAAATAGACTCCTTTTAAATATATAGTTACTCTTTTTCCAAACATACATTTCAAACAGAGTGGCCCCTCCC
Source organism: Cryptotis parvus (assembly GCA_021461705.1). Taxonomy (NCBI): domain Eukaryota; kingdom Metazoa; phylum Chordata; class Mammalia; order Eulipotyphla; family Soricidae; genus Cryptotis; species Cryptotis parvus. The sequence continues at coordinate 96,773 of JAJIBD010006116.1, forward strand.
TAGCCACTCTGGGCTGAAAAGACACCGTGTGAGCAGCCCTCTCACCCCGCCAATTCAACAGATTGGGGTGGGTGCCCCCAACAGCCTAGGCTGTTCTGAGTGGCCCTCCTAGGCTGCCTTCCTCGAAGAAGAAATACAAATGGCCAAAAGGTACACCAAAAAATTCTCTACACCAGTAAGCATCAGGAAGACGCAAATAAAAACAATGAGCTAACATCTCATGCCACAGAGACAGGCACACACTTAAAAATATGAACTGGGGCTGGAGGCGATAGCCCAGCGGGTAGGGCGTTTGCCTTGCCCGCGGCCGGCCCATGCCGGCCAGGGTTCGATTCCCGGCATCCCATATGGTCCCCCGAGCACCGCCAGGAGTGATTCCTGAGTGCAGAGCCAGGAGTAGCCCCTGAGCATTGCCGGGTGTGACCCAAAAAGCAAAAAAAAAAAAAAAAAATGAACTAGTGGTAGTAGATATATGGGGGAGAAAGGGACTCCCATTAATTACTGGTGAAAATGTCTACTGTACGGCCTTTTGGGAAAACTATATGGACATTCCTCAAAAAACTAGAAATTGAACAACTTCTTTTTTTTTTTTTTTTTTTGCTTTTTTGGGTCACACCAGCAATACTCAGGGTTATTCCTGGCTCTGCACTCAGGAATTATTTCTGGCAGTGCTTGGGGGACCATATGGGATGCCGGGATCGAACCTGGGTCGGCCACATGCAAGGCAAACGCCCTACCCACTGTGCTATCACTCTGACCCCTAGAAATTGAACTTCCATATGACCCAGCAATACTGCCCCTGGGAATATACCCTATGGGTCCAAAAATAAAATGCAGAAAAGTCATCTTCAATACTGTGTTCATTACAGCACAATTCACAATTGCCAGAATGTGGGAACAACCCGAAAGCCCAAAAACAGATGCCTAGATAAATAAACTATGGAACATCTACACAATGGAATACTATGCGCCGTTAGAGAAGATGAAGTCATGAAATTTGCTTATACATGAATGGACATGGAGAGTACATGAAATGAGTGAAAATTAATCAAAAGGGAGAAGGATAGTCATAGAATTATCACACTATTTGTGGGATATATTTTTATAGTAGTTTTTAGCTAACATAAAGAAGAAGAGAGAAAAGACAGTAGACCAGTCCATGGTAGAAGCTCACCACAAATTACAGGAAAATGCAGTTAGGATAGAGAAGGTGCCATTATGATAATGAAAGTTGAAAATGATCAATCTGGACAAGAACTGAGTACTGAAAGGAGGTAGAGGGGCATACATGACAAGCTTTGAGTAGTAGTATTGCAAAACCACAGTGTCCTAAAGGAAAAAAAAAAGAGTGAGAGAGAAGTGTCTGCCATAGAAGCAGGCTGAGGGAGGTGGAGGAAACTGGGGATATTGGTGGTGGGAAAAGTTCAGGAATGATAGCATGCCGGGCCTCAGACGTGGCTGGGGAAGCTGGAACTCGGCTCTCCCCAGGCTCAGCTGACCATGGGGCCCCAGGTGAACAGATGGGTTTTGGGAATGAGTTTTGGGCCCATCACCTCTGAGGGGTCCCGGAAGCAGCCGGATGAGACTCCGCCCACCACATTAGCCGCCATATTCGCTGTCTGGATGCTGACCATGAGGCCCCTAAGTCACAAGGCCGCTTGCAGCCACGCAGTCCATCAAACTAGTGGAAATGGTTATGTCCTTTAATGTACTGCATTCTACGGAGGTGTAGGAAAGGTAGGCGGGAGGGGAGAGATAGAGAGGAGAGAAAAGACATACAGAACCCGCCAAGCAGTTGAGGGTGTGGGAGGGGGAGGGAGGGGGGGACGTTGGTGATGGGAGATGGGTTCGGGTGGAGGGATGGGTGTGGAACACTGTAGAACCAAAACTCGACATGAGCATCTTGCAATTGTTCTAAAAGTGGTGTAATAAAATTTGAAGGGAGAAAAAAAATAAAATAGATGCTTCCACAAAAATGTGCAGTTGCCAATAAGCACCTGAAACACATTCATCATCATCTGGACTGGGGAAAATAAAAACCACAATGAGATATCACTTCTTATTGCTTCAAATGGCTATTAATAAGAAAAAGGTAAATATGTATTAGGATATAGAAAAACTTAAACCCTTATACTTTCTGGTGGTGTAAAAATGGTACAGCCTCTATGGAAAAGTTGAACGATACTTATAAGATGATGAGATGATGATTTATGTAATTCTGTACATGTATCTAAAGCCTCTGAATTGTACAATAAATGGCAAAAACAAAAAAAAAAAAAGTTCAGAAATGGGTGTTGGAAACTTGTATGACTAAAACCCAATCATGAATTTTTTTTCTTTTTTGGATCACACATGGCAATGCTCAGGGGTTACTCCTGGCTCTGCACTCAGGAATTACTCCTTGCAGTGCTCAGGGGACCATATAGGATGCGGGGATCGAACCCGGTCAGCCGCGCCACAAGGCAAACGCCCTACCCACTGTGCTATCGCTCCTGCCCCATGAAAATTTTTTTAACTGTGCCTATTACAGCCCAGCTCGCACAGCTGCTTGCAGCCGTGCGGTTCATCAATAAATGCTGGATTTAGAGGTGATTACAAGAGTATGCCACCCACACGGCAGAGCTTGGCAAAGCTACTCATACGTATCAAATACAATACGTGTTGTATTTGATATGCCAAATACCAGTAATAATTACAAACCTCATTCCCATGACCTGATGTAATGGTTCGAAGCTCTTTATGTTCCTGGAGGAAGCAGATGTCTTTGGGCTCTACTAGCATGATATAGGACATATGGAGATGTTATTGGTGCCCGCTCTAGCAAATCGATGATGAACAGGAAGACCGTGATACAGTGATACATTGTATCACAGTTAATACACAGTGATTTAATTATATTTAATGAGTTTGGTGAGGTTCCCAAGAGCACAAAAATATTCATATATGAAGATACTTGCATGTCTATATTTATATCAGCACTATTCACAATAGCCCAGATCTGGAACAACCCACTGCCCAACCACAGATAAGTGGATAAAGAAATTGTGTCTACGTCACAGGGGAATACTATGCAGCTATGAGAAAAGAT
>JAJIBD010006117.1:0-106831 GCA_021461705.1 Cryptotis parvus
AAAATATGGCCATTTTGGCAGTTCTGATATATTGTTGTGCTATACACTCTAGTAGAGATGTTATGGTGGCTAAAGAAAGAAAACCGAATTGGGTTTGGATAAAACTTACGTTTGTAGAATTTTATTGTGATAGAGACAGGAGGAGAGTAATTCTTGACCACCACCTGCAACCAGACTGTTTTTAATAATAACTTTAGTGGAGCTTTTTTAAAAACTATGAAAGCTCTATGCTCCGAGATTTTGTTGTTTTTAACAAGCTTCAGGAAGACAGGGAGGGGAAGGAAAGAAAAGAGTGAAGGGGAGAAGAGACAGATGAGAAGCAATGGGGATGGGATCCAGGGAATTCAGGTACATTGGTGTTAAGAAATGATAGAAGCGCAATAGCAAGCCGCAGAGTCAACAGCATTGAAATCATAAGACCTAAAATTTAATAACCAAATTTAAAAGATGCCTGTCCAGGTGGCATTTTGGGGCAGGGCAGGGGTTGGGGATAGGAGAGCAAACTTGGAAACCTGGTGGAGGGAAGTTGACACTGGTGGTGGGATTGGTGAGGGTATATTGTATGTCAAAAACTCAACTATAAATACATTTTTAGCTCACAGTGCTTTAACAAAACGAAATTTGGGAAAAATAAAAAATCTAGACATGAGCCAAGAATTTTTTGGTTTAGTAGTTTTGTGGCAGAGTCTAGAAATTTAAATTTTATTCAAAAAAAACTTTTTAAGTGATCATCTGGTTAAATTTTGGTACACATTTTAACTAGGCAAAGAGACTCTAGTTATTATTTTTTTTTTTGCAGAAGGGGCAGGTCTTCTTTTTTTATACTCATTGATTTTAATATTGAATCTTGGTTAACAATGCAATTTCAACTCTAACCTTGTTTCAACAATTGTGTCTTCAATGTGGAAGGGAAGGAAGAGAAAGAGAAAGAGAAAGAGATAAAGAACCTGCCATAGAGGCAGGCTATGGGGGAGGGGAGGGAGATCGGGGACATTGGTGGTGCGAAATGGGCACTGGTGGAGGGGATGGGTGCTGGAACACTGTATGACCCAAACCAAATATGAACGTCTTATGAACATCTTTGTAATTGTATATCTCTCATGGTGGTATAGTAAAATATTAAAAAAATCGTCTTTTGTCAACATTAAAAGAAATTTGTTCAAATTTTCTTTTTTTAAAATTTAATATGTTTATTATACCACCATGAGATATACAATTACAAAGATGTGTATATTTGGGTTACGTCTTACAGTGTTCTAGCACCCCATCTCCAGTGCCCATTTCCCACCACCAATGTCCCCCCAATTCCCTCCCTCTCCTAGCCTGCCTCTATGTTATCATAGAGGTTGTTATGTGTATCTTTTTGCCTGTATTTAATGTTCAGTATTAGGTTGGTATTAGCACTTTTGACAATTATTAGCATTCTGTTCCCTTCTCTGTCTTACCTAACCTCTGCAAAGAGTCTAGATTTTTTTTTATTTTATTATGCCACTGTGAGATATACAATTATGAGATGCTCACGCCTGGGTTTCAGTTATACAGTGTTCCAGCACTCATCCCTCCACACGTGCCCCCTCCCACCACCAATGTCCCCATTTCCCTCCCCCATCCTCAATCCCGTCTTCATGGCAGGTTCTTTATCTCTTTTCTCTCCTTCTCTCTTTGTTCTCTCTCTCTCTCTCTCTCTCTCTCTCTCTCTCAAAGAGTCTAGTTTTATTCAGCTTTATTTCTGACAACTTTAGCAACAGATCTCTATTTTAAAAGCAGCTTATTCCATAGCTTTTTAAAAACCTTTTCAAGAGTGAGCTAAAACCCACCCCTTTTAATTCCATACATTAATATTATTCTTTTGGAAAGAAAAAGATAAATTACTTTCAACTGATAATTGCCATATTTTCCTCACTGTACTACTGTACTAGATATTGCCAGCTCTTGTTTTGGCTCGAAAATCTTACACTGGATAAATTCAGTATCTGTAAAGTGGACTCTCTGGGACAGAAACACTGTTTTCAAAATATCCGTGAACATATGGGGACCCTGAGATCCTTTCAAGGAGTCTGAAAAGTCAAAATTATTTCCATCATGAAACTGAAGAGCTCTTTGCCCTTTTCACTTGGTTGACATTTATATGGAGGATGCAAAGTAATTTTGGGCAAAACTACTGGTGCCTTAGCACAAATGAAGTCTATGTTGCTGTTACATTAGTCGTTATGACGTTATTATTATTTTTCTTATTTTTGGCTTTCGGGCTACACCCAGCAAGGCTCAGGGCTTACTCTTGGCTCTGTGTTCATGGATCACTACTGGCGGAACTGGGAGGGGTGACTGTATGGAGTTCTGGAGATCCAACTCTGGGTTAGTCAAGTGCATTAGCAATCTTCCCTCTGCATTTTTTTTTGCTTTTTTTTTTTTGGGTCACACCCGGCAATGCTCGAGGGTTTCTCCTGGCTCTGCACTCAGGGATCACCCCTGGCGGTGCTCAGGGGACCATATGGGATGCCGGTGGGAGTGAACCTGGCTCACACACTGGGCCGGCCACGTGCAAGGCAAACGACCCTACCCTCTGGGCTATCGCTGGGGGCCCCTTTGTATTTTTATAATTGCTAATCATAGCGATTGAGGACAGTAGTTTTAGGGCTGGAGAGATAGTATAGTGAGACAGCACAGAGAGATAGGTGCTTACCGTCACACTGCAAGCCGGGTCCCATCTTGGCACCCCATATGCTGTGTATGGACCTCCCCATTAAGTTCACAAATGTTGTTGATGAATTAATAAACATTCTTTAATTTTTTCATCCTTTAAATTTTGAATGAAAATTTCAATAAATTTTTGGGGGTGGGCTACATTTGGTACCTGATATTTACATCCTACATCCAAATACCATAATTGTCTTTAGGAAAATAATTTTTGTGATTGAGTTGCAAACTGAGCTACTTTTCTTTTCCCTTCCCTTTGGATATTCCTCCCTCCCCTCCCTCCCTCTTCTCCCCTCCCTTCCCTTCCCTTCCCTTTCCTCCCTTCCCTCCCTCCCCCTCCCCTCCCTCCCCTCTCCTTTCCCTTCCCTCCCTTCCCTTCTCTTCCTGTCACACATGAGAGATTATCTGGGGTCAGGGAGGGCGTTTTGGGCTCCTGCATGTAAATCTGGCACTCCAGCCCACTGAGCTTATTGCCCCAGCAGATTTGTGTTATATTTATATAGAACATTGTTTTTACTTGAAAGAATGACTAACAGTTGCTCAATGGTTACTCAAATGCTTGACAGACATATTCTCAAACATGAGCAAACTGAGTCTGCTATTTAAGGAAAACAACTGAACACTGCTGTTAATAAAGCTTGAGCTATGAAGAGAAAAATTAGTACTCTGGGAAACTTGTGTTTACCATTGTGAGTTCAATGACTTCCTGTTACTTAATATTTTTGATAAGATTGGTAATGATGGTAGCAAATGTGGTTTTAAAAGTATTGAATAATGAAATATATCAATATTTTGAAGACCAGTGAACAATGCTTTCCAGGCAAACACCAATGCACTAAGTCACAAAATCATGAAAAGGTAAAAAAAAACTATGAAAGATGCTTGTTTTGCATAACAATACAAAAAGTTGATTGGTGCTCAGGCTTCAGATTCAGTAGTGCAATTAACCTTTGGAAAATTATTACATGCTAAATTAGATAAAGTATCAACAAAAAACAAATGCAAACATCTCCAAAGGCTATCAAAACACTCCTTTTACCTTTTATCTGTGGGATATAGATGCTATTCACACACTTCACCAAATTTACATATCACAACAGATTGAATACAGTGGTACCTATGAGAATCTAGCCTCGATTTACTCAGACATTTTAGAGATTTTAAAAAATGATGAATAATTCCACTCTTCTGTCTTTTGTTTTGCAAAACAGTTATGTGTTTATTTTTTTTTAAAAAATATTTTATTATAGCACCGTTAGATATACAATTACAAGATGTTCATGTTTGAATTTTGGTTCTAAGTGTTCCAACACGCATCCCTCCACCCCTGCTCATCTCCCATCACCAATGCCCCCACCTCCCTCCCCCTCCCCGGCCTGCCTCCATGGCAGGTTATTTATCTCCTTTCTTGCTCTCTTTCTCTCTCTCTCTCTCTCTTCTCTCTCCCTCTCTTTCTACCTTCCCTTTATTACATTGTAGATTGTAATATATTCTAGAACATGATTGGTTCCACTAGTTTGATGTACTGGGTCCGGACCATGAAAATGGCGGCTCTTGTGGTGAGTGAGTCTCATCCAGCTGCTTCAGAGGCCCTATAGAGGTGATGGGCCCACTCCCCAAACCCATCTTGCCTCCTGGAAGCCTCATGGTCAGCTGAGCTGGGGAGAACCAGATGGCAGCTCTCCTCTGTGCCTCTGAGTCTCTGCATCATGGCCGAGAGCCCTGAGGCAGGTTGTGGGCAGGGCCACCAGGCCTCTGGGATGGGCCAGAAAGGGGAATGGGGACCCCGAGCTCCATCTCCAGGAGCACCTGGTGACTTCTGCCTCCGAGAGTCACCTACCTGGGCTTGAACTCCTCTGCTCTGAGCTGGTCTTGAGATCAGCATCTCTCTTGCATGGGTTCTGATGAGCTGTGGTGTCTGGACCATGATGATGGCGGCTATTATGGTGAGCAAGTCTCATCCGGCTGCTTTCAAGGCCCTACAGAAGTGATGGACCCACTCCCAAAACCCATTTTACTTCCTGTGAGCCTCATGGTCAGCTGAGCTAGGGGGAGCTGGATGGCAGTTCTCCCTCATGCATCTGAGTCTCTCATCTTTCTCTCTCTATATTTCTGACTCTGTATTTCTCTCTCTCTTCTTCTACACCTTGTGACTTGCCTTATGGTTTATGATGCAATTATCTATGTGTATATTAAGTAGTGAGTTCTACTGTGACATTATAGTTCCTCATTCCCCATCAACCTCCCAGTTTGTTACAACTACAATGATCATTATCGTGGACAGATGTGAAAGATCCTGGGAAGGGCCTGGTCCTAGCCTACTTTGTTATCTAAGCCTTTTGTGTGTAGCTGCTCACTGTCACAGCTGTGTGTCTGATCTGCCCCTTGTCCGGTTCATCTCTATTGTTACTGTTTTTGGCATATCGGATACACCATGGGTAGCTTGCCAGGCTCTGCCATGGCTCTGGGTTCATCCCAGGGGCCCAGTCTTTCCTATGTCCAGACCATCCACCATCCAGGGCCCTCAGGGTAGAGCCCTGATGTGTAGACAAGCCTATCTGCTGTCTGCCATCTGCCAACGCAGCTGGGCACCACAGCCACACCTGCAACACCTTGAGGGCAGGTGGCCCAGTTATATGTTTTAGAAGTTAATTTATGCTATAATTGAGTGATTATTTAATCACACTTATTGCATTTATTTTAAATTAAAAACTATAATTTTCTAAAATTTAGCTTTTATTAAATATTGATAAACACAAGTATGGTTCTTTGGGACTGTCAATAATGTTATAAATGTAAAGGGTAGCTTGACACCAAAGAGTTTGAGAACCAATCTCTAACATTCATTTTAACTAATTCTAGAACACATCACCCCTATAAAATAAGCAGGTTGCTATCATGTGTTTTAGTTACCTATAAATTATTGTTAGTTTGATTTCAAAATTGTGACCATAAATAGTGAAATAATTTTATTTTATTTTATTATTTTGCCTGTTCTTTTTACCTTTTTTAAAAATATTTTATTATACTACCGTGAGATATACAATTACAAAGCTGTTCATGTCCGGGTTTCTATCATATATTGTTTCAGCACCAATCCTTCCACCAATGCCCATTTCCCACCACCAATGTCCCCGATTCCCTCTCCCTCTCCCTTGCCTGCCTCTATGGAGAGTTCTTTATCTCTTCTGAAATCACTTTAGAGTCATGTGTTGAATGACTGAATAAAATGATTCAGTAATAATGGTCTTTGAACATCTTTAAGACTATTAGAAATTCCTTTTTTTGAAGAACTGTATGACTGAAACCCAAATATAAACACTTTAGTAATTGTATATCTCACGGTGGTATAATAAAAATTTTTTTAAAAAGAAAAGATTTTTGTTTAGATTTTTGCTTCTATAAAAGAAGGGTCTTAGACTAGGTGACGTTTCTCTTGGCATCTTGGAAATAGCCTTACTTTTGTTTTAGAAAAACATTAACAAATGCTCATCAACTGTTGGTAGAAAGGTTATCTGGTTCAGCCTCTATGGAAAATAGTATGGAGGCTTCTTAGGAAATTAGAAATTGAGTTTTCATATTGCCCAATAGTTTAACTTCCTGTAATATATCCTAAGCATCACAAAAATAATTAAAAAAACCATTTACACTTCTCTGTTAACTGCAGCAGTATTTATAATAGACAAGAATTGGAAACAAAAGTTGTAGAGAACAGATGGGTGGAGAAAGAAACTATGTGTGCGTGAGCATTTGTGTTTTGTGTATGCACAATGGGATACTATTGATCTAATAGAAAAGATGAAACCATGCAGTTCACTGTCACATGAATGGAATTGGCATGTATCATGTAGAGTGAAGTCAGTCAGAGGAGAGGGACAAATACAGAATGTTATATCGCATGTGTGGGATGACAGAAACACAGAAGGGAACAAACAGCCAATGGCATCAGATCCTAAGGACTGACCTACAGACTGAGTTTGCCAAAGTGGTGGGAGGGGATCTAGCAACATTGGTGACGGGACACCGACACTCAGGTGACAGGTGTGGTATCAGAACGTTGCATGCCTGAGATATTTGATATTTATTTGTTTTCATTTAATTGTGTTTTTAAGCTTGATGATTTACAGGGTTAATGGCAGGGTTTCATGCAGAAAACATTTCAGCAGCACATTCTCCCCACCTGAGTGTGTGTCCCCACACCATTGTTCCTGTGTCCCCGCTCTTTAGCCCTTCTGCTTCGTGAAATTCCTACTATAGACCATTCCAGTTCCTCTTGCTCTTGCTATGTCTAAATTTTATTTTAAACAATATTATAAATTATGATGCCTAAATTAAAATTGAAAAGAAAAATGCCTGTTTCCCCAAAGTAGGTGATAATACCCTCTGTCGTGTGCTGGAATTATGGAGGTGGTTGGGTCATAGCGGCCTTCAGTTCAATGGAGGAGCGCTGTTTGTTTCTGTAAACAGGGCAGATTTCTAGGGGGATGCTGAATAATTTCTTCCTGAAATGAGCATGGTAGGCCAGGCAAGTTTGGGGGTGAATCTTTTACATTCACTATTGTGATCTTAATGATTAGCAATTGTATCAAACAATTGGGCATTAGCTTGGATTTAATTTCTTTGAAAGTTGAATTTTGCATGTAATTTTTTATAGTTAATTACAATTTTATTTAATGTAGAATAGGATTTTAAGTCCCCTCTTTTCATTCCCTTTCTTCCACTCTTGGTCCCCATCTCTTTTTCTTTAATATACATAGGAAAAGATATGAAAAGATATGATAGCTTTCCAAAAGTTGATTGCTTTAAATTTAGTTATTTTATTTTAGGGCTTATTATGTATAACATTATTAAATCAATGAATTAAAACCATTTAATCATCAACAGATGAATTTTAAACATCTGGCATCATAATTTAACGTAAAGATAGATATACTTTTGTTGCAGATGTTTTTGTAAGCAGTTTAATATTTGACTCTCAGAGTTGGAAGGTCATTTAATCCAACTTTAAATTTAATACTTGAAAAAAATTTAGTACTTGAACCTTCTTGTTAATTGAAATAAAAATAATGGACAAGGATTATAAAAAGAAATAGGTGTGGTGCAGAGACAGTTTTAAGCAGGATTAAACCTTTTTGCTTGAAAGCTTTTAAAGTCTAATTATACAGGGAGGTGGCAGTGTTTTTATTTGCTATTTACCTTTGATCTATTCTCTATTTTAGGTAGAATGAGGTATGCTTTTGTGAAAAATGCTTACTATTTCTTCATTTGATGTCAAGATACTTGTTTGAAGTTGCTCTAAATTTCAGAAAAATTTTTAACTGATATTAATATTTGCTTTCCTGCCAGATTATAAAAGCAATTTGGGATTTGAGTGACTTACTTAGAATGTATAAGTGATATACTTAACTTCAGAATTAACATTATTGTTTTGGGGCAAATTAGACATTAAATAAAAAAAGGATCTAAGTAACATTGACTTGTAAGAATAAGCAAGTAACATTCTATATATTACTCAATGTTAACATTTTAATTTAATTATGCTTTTTGAAACATGCATGTATGTGTATGTTTTCTATAAATTGATCGGATATTTTTGGCTTTTTGGGTCACAGTCAGTAATGCTCAGAGGTTACTCCTGACTCCTCACCCAGGAATCACTCCTGGTGGTGCTCCGGGACCACATGGGATGCCGAGGATCAAACCTGAGCTGGCTGCTTGCAAGGCAAATGCCCTACCTGTTGTACTATCACTCCAGTAATACAAAATGATTGACTTTTATACTTAGAATATTTTGGGGGGCCACACCCAGGGGTACAAAGGACTTGCACCTGGCTTGGAGTTTTGGGATCACTCCTGGCAGAATTTGGTGGACTATTCATATATCCAGGAATCCAACTCAGGTCACTGAGTGCTGGAGACATTGGTGTCCAGAAATGTACACTTGTGAAGGGGTGGATATTGGAGCATTATATAACTGAAACTCAATCATGAACAACCTTATAACTGTGTATCTCAGTGTGAGTCAATTAAAAAACATTTTCAAGAATAAAAGTCACAGTTTTATTTTAAAAACCATCTATTTGCAATTAATTGACCTGTCAAATTTATTGGTTTTAGCTATCTAATATAATTTTATTTATAAAGTAATTTTATGTTGATATTGTCCAGTGCAGTCTGTAAGCCATAGTCACACTTGCTGAATAAGTGAGTGAGCAGAGAAATGAAACAATTCATGTTGATGGAGTATTCATTTTACCTAATGGATTTTTCTAGAACTGGCGGTTATTTGCTTTGACATTTCTTTGTCTACTTAGTTTTGTATTAAGGTCAAAGATCAATGTGCTAGGTAGAGTGGACAGCTTTATTTTGGAAACAAAAATTTTTTTTCAGTCTGATGTTTTTTTTTTTTTTTTTTTTGTTTTTTGGGTCACACCCAGCGATACTCAGGGGTTACTCCTGGTTCTGCACTCAGGAATCACTCCTGGCGGTGCTCGGAGGACCATATGGGATGCCGGGAGATAGAACCTGGGGCCACATGCAAGGCAAACGCCCTACCTGCTGGGCTATCATTTCGGGCCCTAATTTTTTCTAATTCATAAACAATTAGCCAATTCCAGTTTGTTTACTCTGAAAGGTTGCTTATTTATTTAACTCTGTACCTAAGGAATTTTATGTTGATCTTTACTCCTTTTTTTATCTTAATGAACTCTGTGATATTTCGGAGTTTATACATTTTATACCAAAATTCATTAGTAATGTAAGCTGAGAGTGAGATTCAGTTACTCTCAATATATGGGCGACCCTGCAATGACATGGCAAATGAGATTTCTAGGTTTCACGTCATACATTTAAAATATTAGTTACCTTGAATGCTATAATATTACTTGTTCCAAACTTAAAATATTTTCTGAGACTTTAACTCTAAAAAGATATTTTCTGAGACTTTAACTAAAAAAAAGTACAGTGATAAAAAGTTAGACATATATAAGCCACAATATTTTCTAGATGCTAATTTTATTTTATCTTCCATAGTTTCATGAAAATGACAGAGTGGGATGAATTGGGTATATTGCATAATTATAATTTTTCTTTTAAAAAAGTAGCTGCTAGAAAGACAAGCTTGATTATTTTAAAAATATATGAATGTTGATGAAACGAGTGGGGAAGTTCTGAAGTTCCATTCTGCATGAAGAGGAAGGAGGACGTCTATCTAACGGATATATTAGCCACTGATACTTGAACTTGTCCAAATGGTTATGACAGTTTAACCAATTAATCATGACAAGAAAAGAGAATACGTTTCAGGAGGAAACAGATATGAGCTGGGGGATTACACAGTATATCAATTTAATTTCAGATGTCAATTTCTAATCAATTATGGCTATTTGCTCTATTAATACAGCGGTTGGAATAGTAGTTTCTACAGATGAAGTTGATCAAGATTCATTTTATTCAAGAAAGATGGAATTTTTTTTTCTTTTTTGGGTCACACCCGCAATGCTCAGGGGTTACTTCTGGCTCTGCACTCAGGAATTACTCCTGGCGGTGCTTAGGGGACCATATGGGATGCCTGGGATCGAACCCAGGTTAGCCGCGTGCAAGGCAAACGCCCTACCTGCTGTGCTATCGCTCTGGCTCCAAGATGGATTTTATATAAATCTAACTAGATAGTGTTTCTGCCATGTGTTTTTGGGTCTCTAGGGTATATTCCCAGAAGTGGTATTGCTGGATCAAATGGAAGCTCAATATCTAGTTTATGGAGGAATGTCCATATTGTTTTCCAAAAGGGCTGGACCAGTCGGCACTCCCACCAACAGTGGATGAGAGTCCCTTTTCCTCCTTATCCTCACCAGCACTGGTTGTTCTTGCTATTTTGGATGTGTGCCAGCCTCTGTGGAGTGAGATGGTACCTCATTGTTGTTTTGATTTGCATCTCCCTGATGATTAATGATGAAGAGCACTTTTTCATATGTCTTTTGGCCATTTGAACTTCTTTTTGGAAGTTTCTGTTCATTTCTTCTCCCCACTTTTTGATGGGGTTGGCTGTTTTCTTCTTGTGAAGTGCTACCAGTGCCTGATGTATTCTGGATATTAACCCCTTGTCAGATGGGTATTGGGTGAATATTCTTTCCCACTCTGTGGATTGTCTTTTGTATCTTGGTCACCGCCAAACTACCTCTTAAGGTCTAGGATTCTAAAGAGAGAAAACCATAGATATTTAGAAGCATAAAGTGACTCACTATGTTAGTTACAACTTTTCCTAGACTGGTTATATGATTTTGGGCTGCATCTCAGAACCAAACTGTGTGTAAGCAAAAGAATTTTGGATCAAATTGTGGCTAAGACGGATTCCATTGTATGTAGCCTAAGTGGTTTTTAATGGGTTCCACACATTTAGGTAGATAAACAACTTCTTTCTTTCATCTTTACTCTCCCTACAAAGTATTCTTGTTGGCCATATATAAAGTACTTTTGTAAAGCTAATTAGTTTTGACTTGCAGATATATAGTACACATGTTTTCAAATATAGTTTATTGGCCTCTATCACTCTATTTTTCCTTCTCATTCTTTTTACTTATTCATACATTTAAACATGTGCTTTATTAGTAAAAATCTTCCAAGAGCCATAATTGATGGAGCTGTTGTATTCCCAGATGTAAAGCTATGGAATAATTGTTGCTTTGGTATTATCATTTTGAAAATGTTGTTAGGGAAACTGCATGAGTTAAAAATAGTGTAACACAGTCAGAATGTTAATTTCTTTAATGAAACACGTAAATGTAATTTATTTATTCTTTTAACTTTCATTTTCTATCTCAATTTTTAGGTCACTTTCATGAATTCAAAGGCAATTTACCAGTGAATTCTGGGTGCTGGGGCTGATTTTTTTGTGCGTATTTGTAAGTATTAATTCATCACTATTATCTTTGCATAATGAAACAGTTTATAGGCAGAATCTTATTTTTCTGTGAATTTTATCTTGTTTCTTGTGTTTCTCCTGTGTTATATGTTTTTAATATTTTCTTATAAGGAGTGTAGGATAAATCAGCTGATTAAAAACTTCAGTTTGTTATAATTTTCAATGAAATGATACAATAGTAGACCTTATTATAATAGTTGAGAAAAATCAAGTCATGGTCTTTGAAGATGGCACTAAGTTATAAGACTTTATTGTCTTAAAGGTAATATGTATACACATGCATACATTATCTTGATAGTTTCTTGCAGTTTTCTAGTTTCCTGAACTTGAGAAGTGTTACGTGTTTGTGATAATAATTATTAAATGATAATAATTCCAAAAGTTATCAGTATAGGAGATTGCATATTAAGAACCAAGGACCCATATAGGCAATATATAGTTAATATATAGTTAATATAGTTAATATATAGTTCATATCAAAATGAAGGTTTCTTTTATGATTTTTTCACCATCCGCCAAAGACCATTACATTTAAGTGGTGCTTTGGAGAAGTATCATTATAGGGATAAGTAGAAGATAAATAGCAAGAAAAAGGTAGAATGAACTTTAATGGTAAATTAAAGTACTTCTTTTTGGGGAAGAGTGCAGGGTCAAACCCAAGTTCTCATGTGTGACATACATTACAGAGGATCACGGAGTACCCGCAGCCTCCTAAGTTGATGCATGTTTATCTGTGTGCCATGTTGGCATCTAAGCATTTATGCATTTGATAACCAAGATACAGGACACTTTATTTCTTTGTAATTTCCTGTAAAGGAGTTTTAGAGGCCATCCTTCCAGGAAAGTAACTGGAAAAAGATCATTATAAATTAGAGTTTACACAATTCAGTATAAAAACAGAGCATAGTACAAATTTATTTCAAACTAGCTGTACTTTCTGTTTTCGAGTAGCACTGGGCAGTCATTTGAACCAGCTTGAAAAATGGACATGGATGTTTTAGTTTAATCTATTTGTATATTATTAATGCTTAAAATGAGTAACTTCTTTTTTATGAAACTATCAATTAATATTTTACTATTCGACGATTTAATTCTAATTTTAAACACAAAGTATTAAGCTTCACAGTTCATTTGAATTAAGCCTAAGCTTTCAATTTGAGGAAGTTATCATGGTCAGGATTAGAGGCAAAGAATATGGAGAAGGAAATGTATTTCTGAAGGACACTTATGAAAAAGGATGATCCCAAGGAGATGAGCTTATCACATTAGAATTTAATCATGTTTTGGTTGCTTTTTCCTTTCTTTTTCCTCCTTTCTCCTTTTTTGATGTCATTCAGTCATTCCTTTCATAATTTTTAAGGTTTATTAAATTACAAACATGACAAATACAAGATAATTATCAGCATTTCAACTAAGATAACTTTCATTTAGAATAGTTTACATTTCTCATCACCAAAAAGCTGTTTCCAGAATTCTTCTCTTCTGTTGCAGCCCTCCTCCCTACCCCAAGACATAAATAGTCTTGCTTTGCTTTGCGTAGAGGGATATAGTTAGCCGAGATTTTTCTTGTGACCTAACAAAGAGAGAGGATAAAAATAGAAGGGACATTGTGGATATAGTTTTCACATGGTTATTTCTGGTGTTCAACTTAAAAACAAAAACAAAAAACTTCTAGTCAGATTTTGATCATTTAAGCAGAAGTCAAGCTAATCACACAGGCCTAAGGAAATCATTTTTAAGTCTTAAAATTTTCCAAATGCTTATTTAAGACATGAACATTATTGTTCCTCTGGTCAGTGGTCACAGGCTTCTCTTGAAGGTTGGCTGTAGTTTTCAGAGGAAGGGTCCTCTTCAGAGTGGAGCCTTTATAGAAATGGAGCGAATTCCAGTATGAAGATAAGCCAGATGAAATTAATATGGCATGCATAATGCTTGAGGTACCAGTTTCAAAAAGTATTTTGCAGTTTTTCCACCGCTTGTACTGCATGACGAAGCAGCACAAACAATAGAAATATTTATCTAGTGTGGTCAAAGAACAAACAAATGGGGTTGGTGGCAATAGCTTCTTTTTAGGAATTTTATTTCCATGTCCTAAACGTGTTGATTTGCTATGTGAGCTAAGGCAGAAAGTTACACCTCATGGCTATAGGGCGGTTTCTTAGTAAGTGCACAGAGGCCAGTCCGTGAGATAAGAAGGTGGATATTGTTTTGCACATCCATAATGAATGGACCACACCAAAGTGTGTGTGAGAATCGATTGGAATCTCACCTGTTTACATCAACTACCAAGGTCAGAAGAGAAACACCTTGAAGGAAAATGGTTGTCCTTTTAGACATAAAAGCTTCTTGTTCAATTGTTCTGTCCTTTTAAAAATAAAAGCACCCCTTCTTTTTCCCCAGTGTAGATATCGTATGAAAAGATCTAGTTTTCAGTTAACTGTTCACATTTAATCCTTTACCTCTAATGAAAGAGCAATTATGAAGGGGCTGAGAGATAGTACAGTGGTTAGGGCACTGCCTAGCGAGCTCCAGACCAAGGTTTGATTCCCAGCACAACATGGTTCTCCCAAACACTGCTGGGTGCCGACCTGGAGGCTCTCTGAGCACTGCTGGGGTTGGCCCTGGAGGTTCTTATCACCTTTGGGGTGCCCTGGGTATTCTTTGCACAATTGGTACTGGACAACACCACATCCTCAGGCCTTGGCATGAAAGTGCCAGCTTGGTGAGCTGGTGGGACCCTAATAACCTCCTGAGCGCCCCTTAGGAACCCAATTATGTAATTTTGACCATTGAATTTAACAGGAAAATAAATGGCTAAACATAATGCTACACATCTTTATTTATATATTTATTCTTTATGCTACACATCTTTAGATGTTCTATTTTTTCAGGTTATCCCCTATTTTTACAAAGTAATTTGGTAATGATTTTCCTTTTTATAAAACGGTGGCTGAAATTGAGGTGATTATGCTAAATGAAGTAAGTCGGGAAGTAAAAGACAGTTACCAGGTGATTTCATTCCTATGTGGAAGATAAATAACAACACAAATAGATTGACAGTAGACAATAAAACTCTTAGACTGTAAGTGTGTGGGAGTCAGGGGTCAGGTACGACAGAGAAAGGAACAGTGTACAAATAATTGTTGGAAATGATAACACCAGCCTAGAACTGAGCACTGAATGTAGGCAAAGGGATATATATATAATAACCTATAAATGTATGTATTGCAAGCCACAATGTATAACGAGAGAGAGAGAGAGAGAGAGAGAGAGAGAGAGAGAGAGAGAGAGAGAGAGAGAGAACAGGCAAAAGTACCTGCCATAGAGGAAGGGAATCAGGGGACATTGGTGGTGGGAAATGGGCACTGGTGGAGGGATGGGTGCTGGGACACTGTATGACTAAAACCCAAACACAAGCATCTTTGTAATTGTATATCTTACGGTGGTATAATAAAAATATAAGAAAACTCTTAAGACTGGATGAAAACTATGATAGCTAAGTTACTAGAGGAAACTAGAGGGGGATGAATGGGTAAGGAGCTAGTTTGACAGTGGGAAGACCCTAGAACTTTGGCAGTGGGTGTGGTGAACCTTACATACAAACAGAGGTGTCAAGTTGTACCCCTGAAAATCTATAATATTGGAAGCTAATGAAAAATAAAAAATTAAATTGTGTTCCTGTTTATGGTCTCTAATAGCAACCATTTCCTGAGGTCCTCAATTATTTTACTCTCTGGTACAAAAAGTGATTATTGCTTAGTCTATGCTTAGCCTTGTAATAATCTGTTGAGCACTCTGGTGAGTTAATAGAAACGAGCAGTTACCTTGTGCATCAAAACCATGAGAGCAACACTATTGTGTAACATAAAGTAAAATAAATTACAAATTAGAGAGAAAAAGTGGAAAAATAAAATTAGCTATATTTGCTTTCACAGACATTAAATTGGCTGAGTTTCTAAAGCTTTCTGTGAGCTGATTAGAAATTATCCTTGTATTTTGCAGAATAGCAGGAGTCACAGCTAAAGAATTCATGGGATCCGCTCAGTGTCTTTCCTACTACCATGTTATCCTCTCAGAGAGAATGTTACTTCTGTCTCTTTGGTTAACTTTGCTCACTAACTCAGTTTCTTCTTGGTTTCCATACAAATATTTGAGAAAAGTTGAGGTAGAAAGTCAGCGAAACATCTAGAGAGCCTCCTACCATTTAATTTCCTCGTCTCCCGAATGATTTGATCCTCCTGGATCGCTCTTTCTATTCCCGCATACTAAAACTGCCGCATCATACTTTGCCTTAATTTCTTTGAATTGCACATATTTTTGGGCAATAAATAAAAAGACTATCACAACAGTCATCTCCTTTCAGTGTTTTAAATGGAAAGAAATCTGTTTCACACTGAGCCTGGCTCAAACTGAAGCCTCCGTGAGAACATCTGTGATTTTCAGGACAAGTAGGTCTAAGTGCATTATCTTTAAAAAATATTATTCTAGGCTAATCTTGACATAGAGCAGGTAAATAAAAAAGATGAGCTGTGAAAATCCACAAATAGGCCTTGAATGCCATTTTCCATGACAACGGGAGCTACCCCATGAAAGCATTAATGCTGGGAATGTAAGGAATTTAAAATTGTGCCTTCTCAGTTTTACAGTTGTGTGCTCATGTTAATTAGAGATATACTGACATTTGAAGTATCTACATTAATACACACAGCTTATATACATTTGTGAACTGTGGCCAGAAATCTACTTTAATTGAAAGTAGTTTGCTAATCTGAATGTGTATACCCATTGCATTTTAAGCTTTTACATTTTATATATTACTGCCCTCAAATACTTGTTCTGCTCTCTCCACCTGTTTCTAGTTTATCTTTGAAAGAATAACTTGGCATATTTTTTAATCTCCTAGTAGTGTTTTGGTGAAGTATTAATGTAATTTTCAAAATAAAATGTTTTGTTTTAATTGTATCTCTAACTTGCTATAGATTCTACGTCTTTTCTCTCTCTTTCTAAGTGTTTGGTATTTATTGAAAATCTTTATGTGAGATTGATATAAAGTAAAATTTAGGTTTCTGGAATATGCTTCCTTGGCTACATTTAGCAATTCTTTACCGTCATACTATGGTGTGTGCCTTGGAAGCGCAGTATGAGAGTCCTTGATGGGGCCAGCAGTTAAGAGGCTTTCTAGATTTTCTAGAGGGGGAGCACATTCAGTCATGCTTGGGGTTACTTCTTGCTCTGTGCTCAGGGATCACTCCTGGCAGGGCTTGGGGGACCAGGGATTGAACCGAGTCAGCTGCATGCAAGGCAAGTGTCCTACCCCTATACTGTCACTTTGGTCACTAATCCTTAGCTCTTGAAGTCAGGCATTATCATACTTTTTGATTTATGCATATTTAAATATGTTCACAATTGCTTGAATGTATATATATATGTATATATATACACACATATATATATTTAAGCGTTTTTTTAAAGAATATGCTTGTCAGGATTTTATTTTTGGGGGTGGGGGGGAGGTCCTCCCGGCAGTGCTCGGTGAACTACTTTCAATTAAATTTGGTCAATCATGGACTACTACTCTCAATGATATTTGGCCCGCCAGACCTTGTGGGTCAGTGCTAGTGTCTGAGGATGTGATAATTTGGATACTTCTAGAAACCACCAGGGTCACCCTGCTGTGATGTTAGAGGCTATGTGATGCTGGGGCTTCAACCCAGAGAGGTACACATGTGCCCTAATCTCTGTACTGTCCTGTTCCCTCTTTCAGGGTTTTATTTTATTCTTTAATTCTTTTGAGCCATACCCAGTCATGCTGAGGGCTCATTCCTAGCTTTGTGGTCACTCTTGGCTCTGTGGTTAGAGATCACTCGTAGCTGCACTTGGGGAACAGTTGTGGTGCAGGGATCAACCGGTTTGGCTGCATGCAAGGCAAACACTTTCCCTGCTGCACTCTGTCTTCCGCCTCCCCTCCCCTCTCTGTATGTTGTCTAATGAAATGGCCAGGCTTTTATTTTGGACCGACCCCTGGGTATTATTAGACCACTTAGAAAGATTATTCCTTTGTGTAGCACCAGGACAAACTTTTCTAAGGAGTTTGCAATAATGTGGGCTTATTTTATGAAATCATTTTACTGGCACCATTAAAACTGAGACCTGGGACTATTATAACTTCCTAAGTACTATTATTATTATTACAGCCTCTTTTCCCTTTATTTTTTTCTCTGTACCAAGTTTGTACTATATTCTTTCATGTCACTTACTACATATTGTGCCATCACAGCACATTCGGCAATTTCAAGTTAATTGCTCAATTATCAGTGATAGTCATGAAGCTCTTGAAACATGCACAGTGGAAGATTTAAAAAATTTCAAAATAAGTTGGTGTGTCATAATCTTAAATGTGAAATGAAACATGCCAGGATCCGAAGGCATAAAAATACACTGCCTGAGCTAGGCATTTCAGGAAAGGCAAAAGCTTACTCTTAAAATCAGGGCTTTTGTCTGTCACTGGTGTGTTTCATCTTTGCTAATTTCAAACAATATGTCTAAATTTGATCTCAGTTTACTTTTCAACTCTGAAAATGTGGCCATGGAATGGAAAAGGGAAGTATAACTATCGGTTCTATTTGAGTTTCACAATCTGGAATTTAACAATGAGAGTGTTCACTGGTGGAGTGATATTTGGTGTGAGGTGGATCCCTGCTGGATGCCAGGCAGGGCAGCTGACCCGCCAAAGAAGCAGAATAGTCTCTTTTACTGTTTCTTCACTCATAAGCCAAAATCTAATCAGAGGACAGTGTTACAATGAAGGTAGTATATTGCTGATTTATTTATTTTGATAAAAAAGGCCACGAGAACAATAACACTTTGGGGACTTATTTTGAATCCAACACAGTAATAATCTCAGATGCCTCTAAGATAACTTACACATTATGGCAAAATAATTATTGTAACTCTTTTGGCAACTAAGCAAACTATCATTAAATTTTGCATTAGTATTCAGTTTGGTTTTTTTCTAAACTAATATAGTGCCAACAGCTCTTTTTTAGATGCTATTATGGTTCTTTCACATTTTTATGGCACTGTAGTAAAGCTGAATTTACTAGCTCCATTTGAAGGTGGAGTAGAGAACCATAAGAGTCAGTATTAAAGTGATTCAGTGCCCGTTGGAGAAAAAATTCTCCTTAACTTGAGATTGGAAACAATGTGGGACTTGGGGGCAGTTCGCTAAGAGTTTCTAATAAATTTGAATATTCCCCCCAGGCTGCTCTTTGAACTTGTTTATGGTCAAGAAGATAGGCTTAATCATTCACAGTATTCTTAGATAACTTTTATTAATATTTTAAGCAATTCGATATATTAAGAGAAGGTAATTAAAACCATAATTTGAACTGGGTGGTCTCAAACACAAGTAAGCAAACATCAATCAATGTATTAATTGTGTGCAGATAGCTGTTATTTCATAGTGTAATGGTCCGATGTAAAAATTTAAAATACGGTTTTTAATTCAGGTGAAAAGGCATTTAGAGAGAAATAATTTAGTTTAGTTGGCAGATTGTTCTAATAATCAATGAAGTTAGTTTTATTGTATGCTCATCTCTGTACACAAGTATCTAAACTGTATACTTTTATTATAAAGATTATAATATGTATGCAGTATGGGTAATAAATGCTCATCATTTTACCAAAGGTTTATAAGTTCCAAACATTATATATAGTCAAATATTTCCAGTAATGATGAAAAACATTTTTCCATTCTCTACCAAACTACCTTCCTTCTTATATGCTCCTCTCTCTCTCTCTCTCTCTCTCTCTCTCTCTCTCCCTCTCTCTCTCTAGCACACATACACACACACATACCCTTACATATTACTAAAATTCCTCTCCTTACTCTGCCTTTCTCTTTGTCTCTCTTTTTCTGTCTCAGTTTCACTGATTGGAAAAAAATGAGCGAGAGGCAGCACTCTGTTCTGGAGTTGTCTATGTTCAAAGAAAATAAATAAATAAAAAGGATGAAGAAATTTTAGTGTAAAAATTAATTCCTAAGAAATGCTTCCCATTGGTAACTGAAAAAAAGAGAATTATACTTAATGGTTAATCAGAAAAGTTTATCCATATCAGTTAATGCTTGCTATTATTATTTGCTTAATATTAAGAACTTGGTGTACTGCTAACAAGAGAAGAGATAGTCTCTAGCCTTAGGGCTTAAAACTTGTTATGTTACTAGAGAGCTTGTGTAGGTGGAGTTTTCTTTTGATTTAAGCTGTTCTGTGGTTAGTTCCTTTTCTTTTCAGCTCACACAGACTTATGTAAACTTAAAGGAATGAATTCATTAATATAAGCAGACTGAAAAGATTTTCACCTTTGGGATCTTTTTCCCAAACACTAGAACATAACAAAAAGCTATGTTTATCACTTTTTTTCTTAATTCAGGCCAAGTCGACTGACCAAACAATGTTTTATGACGAGATGTGGTGTGTTCAGGGTGGTATGGTCATAACAGTGAGATTTATTAAATCCAACTCTGTACCCATATAATTTGTATACATTAGGCAAAATATAAATTCATTTTTTCATTCTTAAAGTTATGATAGACTGCTAAACTCAATGGGTTTGGTCTAGTATTTGCTACCAGTTTTTTTAGCTTATATTAATATCCTCGGAAGAAATACAGATTTTTTTCGCATATGAACAGTATTTTTCTTCTATTATTACCTAGTAAAGCATAATAAATTACAGTGATTGCTTTTAAGGTGGGATTGGCTGTAGTCACTGTGATATTGACATAGAAATAAGGGTGTACTTATTGAATGGTTGGCAGCTTTAAGGAATGGAAACATTCTGGAATTTGTCCACAATTCCAGTGGCAGTATGTGGAAGTGTCAGTATTTGTAAATCGCTGTTAGTTTTTGTGACTAGTTCCAGGGAGATTTTCCTGGGTTTGCAGTGATAGAAGATAGCTGAAAGGCAGTATCTCGGGAAAGGCTGAGAAAGTAGTTCAGGAGAAATGTTGATAAGACAAGCAAGCTGGGTAACAGAGGACTATGAGGCAGAAGAAACAGTTTAATAAGTGGAAGAAACAAGTGTCTTTTTTAATCCAGCAAGAATTGAGAAGAGACAAAAGATAAATAAGTAAATTAAAAAAAGAGATGATTACAAGGAGATGCAAATCAAAATAGCAATGAGATATCATCTCACACCACAGACACTGGCACATATGCAGAAGAGCAAGAACAACAAGTGCTGTCCTAGATGTGGGGAGAAAGGGACTTTCATTCATTGTTGGTGGGAATGTTGACTAGTACAGCCCTTTTGGAAAACAATATAGGAATTCCTCCAAAAACTAGGAAGTGAGCTCCCATTTAACCCAACCATACCAATCTGGGGAATATACTCTGGGAGGCCAAAAATACACAGCAGAAACACCATCTGCACTTCTATGTTCATTGCATCATTATTCACAATAGCCAGAATATGGAAACAACCAGAGTGCCTGAGAACAAATGACTGGATAAAGAAACTTTCGTCCATCTACGCAATGGAATACAATGCAGCTGTTAGGAAAAATGAAGTTATGAAATTTGCCTATAAATGAATGGACATGGAGAGTATCATGTTGAGTGAAATTAGCCAGAGGGAGAAGGACATATATAGAATGACTGCATTCATTTGCAGGATATAAAAAATAGTATGGTACCAATATCCAAGGTCAGGCAAAACATGAATCAGGAGGACTTGTCAGTGGGTGGAACCTACCACAATAGATTGTGGGAGTCTAAGGTTAGGTAAGACAGAGAAGGGACCAGTGTGCTAAAATTGTTGAAATGCTAATACCAACCTAGAACTGAGTATTGAGTGTAGGCAAAGGGATATACATGATAATACCAAAATGTATGTATTGCAAGCCACAATGTGTAAGAGAAGGAAGAGAGACAGAGAGAGACAGAGAGAGAGAGAGAGAGAGAGAGAGAGAGAGAGAGAGAGAGAGAGAGAGAGAGAAGAGGGGCAAAGTGCCTCCCCATAGAGGCAGGTGGGAGTAGAGGGGAGGAAATCAGGGGACACTGGTGCTGGGAAATGTGCTCTGGTGGAGGGATGGGTGCTGAAACACTATGACTGAAACCTAATCACGAACAGTTTTGTAATTGTATATCTCACTGTAGTATAATAAAAGTTTTAAAAGATGATTAAAACAGATTTTTTATAAAATGTAAATGAATTAAAACTCTCAGTAGATTGCTCATGGGCTGGAATGTGCCAGAGCACTGGATATGGTCCTTTGCACCACCTGGTCCTCAAGCACTTCGGGACAGGCGACAGGCACTACTGGCTGCGGTGCAAAGGAAATAAAAAACAGATTTGGGAACATTTTTTTAAAAATTTTTTATTTTTACAATTACAAAGATATACAATTAAAAAGTTCATATTTGGGTTTTGGTCATACAGTGTTCTAGCACCCATCCCTCCACGGTGCCCATCTCCCACCACCAACGTCCCGGTTCCCTCCCCCCCCCAGGCCCTCCTTCATGGCAGGTTCTTTATTTCTTTCCCTTTCTCTCTCTTTCTATTTTCCTTGTTGGGAACATTTTTAAGATTATGAACTTATTTGAATCAAATAGTAACAAGGAGTTCTACAAATTTCCTCATAACTTGTTTTAGTTTTATTGCTTTCATCTTAATGAGTACTTTTTGTTGGGAAAAATGAGAATTATTTTATTTGTGTAAATATAGATATGAATAAAAATAGTTATCTATGTTTGATAATCTGTTATTTTTATATGATAACTTTAGAAATATCTAATTGTAACGATGACAAGAAATACTTGAGGGAGCTGAAGTGATAACACAGCAGATAGCACAGCATTTGCCTTACACTTGACAGACCCAGGTTCCATCTCTGGCACCTATATGGTCCCCCTAGCATGGCCAGGAGTGATCCTTGAGTTCAGAACCAGGAGTAAGTCCTGAACACCACTAGGTGTGGCCCCAACCAGAACTAAACAAAAATTACCTTTATATATTTTAAATCAAAGAATCACACGAGTAAGATTTCAAGTATATTATGTTTTGACAATCTCTTTGAAATAAGATTTGTGTAAAGTGGTCCCACTTTATTCTTCCTTCCTTCCTTCCTTCCTTCCTTCCTTCCTTCCTTCCTTCCTTCCTTCCTTCCTTCCTTCCTTCCTTCCTTCCTTCCTTCCTTCCTTCCTTCCTTCCTTCCTTCCTTCCTTCCTTCCTTCCTTCCTTCCTTCCCTCCCTCCTCCCCCTCTTCCCTCCCTCCCCTCTTCCTCCCTCCCTCCCTCCTCCCTCCCTTCCTTCCCTCCTTTCCTTCCTTCCTTCCTTCCTTCCCTCCCTCCTTCCTCTCCTTCCCTCCCTCCTTCCCTTCCTTCCTTCCTCTCCCTCCTCTTCCCTTCCTCCCTCCCTCTCCTTCCTTCCTTCCTTCCTTCCCTCCCTCCCTCCCCTCCTTCCTTCCTCCTCCCTCCTTCCTTCCTTCCTTCCTTCCTTCTTCCCTCCTTCCCTCCTCTTCCCTCCCTCCCCTCCCTCCGTCCTTTCCTTCCTTCCTTCCTTCCTTCCTTCCTTCCTTCCTCCTTCCTTCCTTCCTTCCTTCCTTCCTTCCTTCCTTCCTTCCTTCCCTCCTTCCTCCTTCCTCCTCCTTCCTTCCTCCCTCCTCCTCCTCCCTCCTCCCTCTTCCCTCCCTCCTCCTCCTTCCCTCCCTCCTTCCCTTCCCTTCCTTCCCTCCCTCCTCCTCCCTCCTCCTCCCTTCCCTCTTCCCTCCCTCCCCCCCTTCCTTCCTTCCTTCCTTCCCTCCCCCCTCTTCCCTCCTTCCTCCCTTTCCTTCCTTCCTTCCCTCCCTCCTCCTCCTCCTCCCTCCCTCCCTCCTTCCCTCCCTCCCTCCCTCCTTTCCTCCCTCCTTCCTTCCCTCCTTCCTTCCTTCCTTCCTTCCTTCCTTTCCTCCTCCTCCTCCCTCCCTCCCTCCCTCCCTTCCTTCCTTCCTTCCTTCCTTCCCTCCCTCCTCACCCCTTCCTTCCCTCCCTCCCTCCTCCCTCCTTCCCTCCCTCCTTCCCCTCCCTTCCTCCTCCCTCCCTCCTTCCCTTCCTTCCTTCCTTCCCTCCCTCCTCCCTCCCTCCTCCCTCCTTCCCTCCCTCCCTCCCCTCCCTCCCCTCCCTCCTTCCTTCCTTCCTCCCTCCCTCCTCCTCCTTTCCTCCTTCCTTCCTTCCTTCCTTCCTTCCTTCCTTCCTTCCTTCCTTCCTTCCTTCCTTCCTTCCTTCCTTCCTTCCTTCCTTCCTTCCTTCCTTCCTTCCTTCTTCCTCATTTGTTTTCAGTTAGTCAATATTTTGCTTGCTAAGTTAAGATAATACCTAAATGTGCCCCTGAAATTGTATAAAGGATCACTTATTTTAGCAATGACTAAGGAGTCCTGATTGCATTTTTGTCTGTGAACTAGTGCTACTCTTATTCATGAAATTTGGTTCATTCACTATGGAAAATAGTATGAAGATTTCTTATTTTTATTAAAAATATTTTTTTTGTTTTTTGGCCACAGCTGGCAATAATCAGACACTACTCCTGGTTCTGCACTCAGAATTACTCCTGGCAATGTTTGGGGACCATATGGATAGGGGGTTAAATGGGATGCCAGGAAACAAACAGGTTAGCTGCATGCAAGGCAAGTACTCTACCTTGTACTATCTCTCACAGGAAGTGAGATCATCCTGTGTTTGTCTTTTCTGGCTTCTCTCAACATGATATCTTTAATTTCCAACCAGATTGCAGCAAGTTGCATGATTTCTTTGTTTCTTGCAGCTGCATACTGTTCTTTTGTGTGCATATACCATATCTCCATAATTCACTCATCCATTGTTGAATTCCTACCTTGATCCCATATCTTAGCTATTGTACTGAGTGCAGCAATGAATAATGGTGTGCAAATGTCCTTTTGAGAGTGTTTTTATGTCCTTGAGATAGATCCCCCAAAGTGGTATTGCTGGGTCATATGGCAGTTCATTTCTAAATTTATTGAGAACTCTCCATACTCTTTTCCATGGAGGTCATACCAGACAACATTCCTTTACCAGCAATGTCTGAGAGTTTTTTTTAACCAAATCCCATCTACATAGATTGTTCCTACTCATTTTGTTATGTGCCATTCTCACTGGTATGACATTGTATCTCGTTGTCTTGATTTTGGTTTCTCTGATGATAAGTGAGATTGAGTATTTTTCCATGTGCCTGCTGGCCATGCCTGTAAGAAGTGTGTAAGACTCTATAAGACTCTTTCACTAAGAAGAGTATGTTTATTTCTTTTCTCCATTTTTTGATAGAGTTTTTGAATTTTTTGTTGTTCTTTATGACACCTTTTTATATGCTGGCTATCAAACCATTATCTGATGTGTTGAATATAAACAATTTTACCATTCAGTTAGCTTTCTTTAAGTTTTAGCCTGTGTTTTTTTATACTGTGCAGAAACCCTTTAATATTATGTAGTACCATTTCTTTATTCTTAATTGTGTTGCATTTGTTGTGATATCAGATCATTGAAGAGCCTTTTGAGGTACAAATCTTAAAGTGTTCTGCCTATATTTTTCTAGCATACTTTATAGTTTCTAGTTTGATCTCAAGGTCTTTTTTATTCACTTTGAATTGACTTTTGTGTGAGGTATAAGATATGGGTTCAGTTTTAATTTCTTACGCATTATCCAATTTCCCCAGCAACATTTGTTGAAGAGGTTATCTTTACTCCATTTAATATTCTCAGCTCCCTTATTGAAAATTAACTGTCCACATATATTGTTTTTTTTCTAGAGGGTATTCTAATCCATTGATCAGAGGGTCTATCTTTAGTCTAGTAGCATGCAGTTATAATCACTATAGCTTTATGATACCTTTCCAAATTAGGTAAGAAAACACCTTCCAATTTCTTATTTTTTGGTATGACTTTGTCTTGGTCTCTTTTGATCTCAACAGTGGGTCTAAGATCTTGTCAAAGAATTTCTCCATATTAATTGATGTAAGTGTATGATTTTTATTTTTCCTTTTTATTAATGAGGTGCATTATATTAATTGATTTGTGTCTGTTGAACCATCCTTGAATACCAGGGATGAATTCAACTTGAACAGAGTGTATGTTTTTTTTTGAAATGTTGTTGGATTGGTTAGCTAAGATTTTCTTAAGTATTTTTGTATTGATATTCATCAGGGAGAGTGCCTGCCTCCATGGCAGGTTCTTTATTTTCTCTCTCTCTTCTCTCTCTCTCTCTCTCTCTCTCTCCTTCTCACTTCCCTTTCTTACACATTGTAGATTGTAATATATTCTAGAACATGATTGGTTCCATCATGAACCAATCATGATGTACTGGGTCTGGACCATGAAAATGGTGGCTATTATGGTGAGTGAGTCTCATACGGCTGCTTCCGAGGCCCTACAGAGGTGATGGGCCTCCTCCCCAAACCTGTCTTGCCTCCTGGAAGCCTCATGGTCAGCTGAGCTAGGAGAGAGCCGGATGGCAGCTCTCCCGCATGCCTCTGAGTCTCTGCATCATGGCCGAGAGTCCTGAGGCAGGTTGTGGGCAGGGCCACCAGACTTCTGGGATGGGTAAGAGAGGGGAATGGGGACCCCAGCTCAATCTCCAGGAACACCCAGTGACTTCCGCCTCAGAGAGCCGCCTACCTGGACTCGAACTCGGCTGCTCTGAGATGGTCTTGATAAGACCATCTCTCTTGCGTGGGTTCTGATGAGCTGTGGGGTTTGGACCACAAAAATGGTGGCTATTATGGTGAGAGAGTCTCATCCAGATACTTCCGAGGCCCTACAGAGGTGATGGGCCAACACCCAAAACCCATCTTGCCTCCTGGGAGCCTCATGATCAGTTGAGCTAGGGGAGAGCCAATGGTAGCTCTCCCCCATGCATCTGAGTCTCTGCATCATGGCCAAAAGCCCCGAGGCAATTCGTGGGCAGGGCCACCAGGCCTCCAGAACTGGTCAGAGAGGGGAACGGAGACTCCTGCTCCATCTCCAGAAACACCTGGTGACTTCTGCCTCCGAGAGCCGCCTACCTGGACTTGAACTTGGCTGCTCTGAGCTGGTCTTGAGATCAGCATCTCTCTTGTGTGGGTTCTGATGAGCTGTGGGGTCCAGACCATGATAATGGTGGCTATTATGGTGAAAGAGTCTCATCTGGCTGCTTCCGATGCCCTACAGAAGTAATGGGCCCACTCCCAAAATCCATATTGCCTCCTGGGAGCCTCATGGTCAGCTGAGCTAGGGGAGAGCCGGTAGTTCTCCCCGTGCATCTGAGTCTCTCATCTTTCTCTCTATCTCTATTTCTCTCTCTGTATTTCTCTCTCTCTTCTCCTACACCTTGTGATTTGCCTTACGTTTTATGATACAATTATCTATGTCTATATTCAGTAATGATATCTAATATGACATTATAGTTCCTCATTCCCCATCAACCTCCACATTTGTTACAACTACAATGATCATTATGTTGTACAGATGTGAAAGATTCTGGGAAGGACCTGGTCCTAGCCTACTTAGTTATCTAAGCCTCTTGCATAACTGTGCACTGTTCTTCCTATGTCAGACCATCCACCATCCAAGGCCCACAGGGAAGAACCCTGGGCGTGTAGACAAGCCTATCTCCTGTCTGCCACCTGCCAATGCTGCTGGGCACCGCAGCCACACCTGCAACACCTCGAGGGGCAGGTGACCCTATTTTTTTTATAAGCAATCTTTCAGGAATTCTTGCAGGATTGCTTTAGTTTTTTGAAAATACTGCCAGCTCTTATTTGTCTGAAAAGGTTTTTATCCTTTCCTTGAGTCTAAATGATAGCTTTCAGTGTAGTGGACTCTGGGCTGGAATATTTTTTTTCAGTTGGTACTTTGAATATGTCACTCCATTCTTTCCAGGCTTGAAAAATATGGAACGTCTGTTACAGTTGCCTTTTGGTTCCCTTATATTTGAGAGGTTTTTCTCTCTTGTTGCTTTAAGTAGCCTGTCTTTGTTTTTGACTTTGCCATTTGATTACTATGTGTCTTGGCATACTTTTGTTTGAATATAGTTTGTATGATACTTTCTGGGCTCTTAAATCTGTGCATGAATCTCTCTCAAGATATCAGAAAAGTTCTGTTATTATTTATTTGACCAGATGTTCTTTTTTTTAAACAGATGTTCTTAGCCTTTCCCTTTTCCCTCTATTTCTGGTATTTCTATGATTCTCATATTATTTCTCTTGCTTTTATCTATCAACAGTCTTACATTCTCTCCCATTCATTTACTTCTCTTTTTTAACTTCATTATTGGTGATGGATAGTATTTTGTCTTTAGTGTCACTGATATGGTCCTCTGCATGTTTAATTCTGTTGCTGTGTCATGTTATTGCAGTTTTAACTCCTTCAATTCCATTTGTAGGTCTCTTTTTATACCCTGGATCAGTTCATTTTTAAGTTGGATGAATTTTTCTTCTAGTGATTGCTTTAGTTCTATGGCCATTGTATGGAGTATTGTTTTGAGTTTCTCATCAATAATGCTTGGGGATTTATTCGACCTCCATGTTTTACTAGGACTCTGCCCTGTCTGCTAGACAAGATAAAATTCTTTGTTTCAACATTGTTCTAAATATATATAGGTGCTATGATTTTAGTTTCAGATGCCAGGTAATTAGGTCTCATCTATTATTCTAACCATGTCTGTGCCCTTAGTATATTACTTCACTCGTCATGCAGTTCAGTGTCTAATATATCTGCTTGTATAGACGGGTTAAAGTAGATGTTTGAGGAAATATAAAAGACCCAAGAACCTTTGAAGCTGGTGGGGTGAAGATTTGTTAAAAAAAATAAAATTGAGAACCAGGGATCTATCTAAATGGACTGATGTGTATGCTTTCTATGGTGGAGTCCTAGGTTTGGTCTCTGACACCGCATGCTCCCCTCCCTAAGCATCACTAGAAATAATAACCAAACACTGAGCTGTAAGTTGCTCCTGAGGACTGCTGAGTATAGCCCAGAACCATCTCTGCCTCGAAAAAAAGAACCAATCACAAAAAAGAAATACAATATAATTAAGCAATACTACTATTATGGTATTTATCTGAATGACATATAAATACTAATTAAAAATACATATTTTTTGCCCTTTATATATATGTGAATATATATAAAAATATATATACATACATAAATTGAGTTCACAATGTCTCAAAATATGGAGTTGACCCAAGTGTTCATTCCAAATGAATGGATAAAGAAATTATGGTATAAATTCACACACACATATATATATCTTATATATGTGAATCACTTGTCACTTCCTATTGTTTATTGGTTTGCTTGAGTGGGCACCAGTAACGTCTCCATTTGTTGGGAATGAGGTCCATTATTGTTACTATTTTAGAAGAAACAGAAACTCTCCCAAACAGCTTCTACGAGGCACATATCACTCTGATACCCAAAGCAGGGAAAGACAACACAAAGAAAGAAAAGTACAGACCAGTCTCCCTGATGAACACAGATGCCAAGATCTTCAACAAAATACTAACAAACAGAATCCAAAGACTCATCAAAAGATTATACATCATGACCAAGTAGGATTCATCTCGGGAATGCAAGGATGGTTCAACATTCGCAACATTCGCAAGTCAATCAACATAATACATCATATCAACAAGAGAAAAAATAAAAACCATATGATCATATCAATAGACACAGACAAAGCATTTGACAAGATCCAGCACCCATTCATGATTAAAACCCTACAAAAAATGGGAATTGAAGGAACCTTCCTCAAGATAGTTACAGCCATCTACCAAAAGCCCACAGCAAGTATCATTCTCAATGGAGAAAAATTGAAAACCTTCCCCCTAAGATCAGGGGGCAAGACAAGTTTGCCCTCTCTTACCTCTTTTTATTCAATATAGTACTGGAAGTACCTGCCATAGCAATCAGAGAAGAAAAGGACATTAAGGGCATCCAGGTAGGCAAGGAAGAAGTCAAGTTATTACTATTCGCAGATGATATGATATTATACCTAGAGAACCCTAAACTCTCTACCAAAAACTCCTAGAAACAATAGACGCTTATAGCAGAGTAGCAGGGTACAAAATAAATATCCAAAAGTCAGTGGCTTTCCTATATACAACCAACGAAATAGGGGAAAGTGACATAAGGAAAATGATCAATTGATCACTTGAATCCCGTTATTCATTGATTTGCTCACATGGGCACCAGTAACATTTCCATTGGATCCTATCACGTGCCAATGTAGTCCAATGGCATCTGGTTGATTCAGGAATATTTAGAGCCTCAAAACGTTCCTTCAGGGTCTTGACAAGGAAGTCTGACCATCTTGTAGGTGGGCGGCCACGTGATCTTTTGACATCCTGTGGGATCCAGTTGGTAATGGCTCTAGTCCAGCCGTTGTCTCCAAATCGTATTACATATTCAGCCCATCTGATTTTCGATGCCTTGGCAAATGAGATAGCATCCCTGATTCTGGAATAGCAATGGAGGTCAGAACTCTGTATTCATTCTCTCACTTGAGTGAGGCATGATATTCCAAGCATAGCTCTTTCAATTCCTCTCTGGGAGACCC
Source organism: Cryptotis parvus (assembly GCA_021461705.1). Lineage (NCBI taxonomy): Eukaryota > Metazoa > Chordata > Mammalia > Eulipotyphla > Soricidae > Cryptotis > Cryptotis parvus. The sequence goes on from JAJIBD010006117.1 coordinate 30,203, forward strand.
AAATAGCATTCTCATCCTGCTTTTGTAGGGCCCAGGTCTCTGAGGCTTATGTTAATGCAAAAGAAAATGATCCCATTCACAATTGTGCCACAGAAAATTAAATACCTAGGAATTAGTTTGATGACGAATGTAAATGACCTCTACAAAGAGAACTACAAAACATTACTTCAAGAAATAAAAAGAGGACACAAAGAAGTGGAAACACATTCCCTGCTCATGGATGGGGAGAATCAACATGGTCAAAATAGTAATACTCCCTAGAGCTTTATACAGATTCAATGCCATACCTATAAGGATATCCATGACATTCTTCAAAGAAATTGACCATTATTGTTACTATTTTTGGCATATTGAATACAACATGGGTAGCTTACCAGACTCTGCCATGGCTCTGGGTTCAGCCCAGGGGGTTTAGTCTTTTATGTGTGAATATATATGGGAATATATATAAAATATATATATATATATATATATATATATATATACATACATATATATGTATTCAGCACAATGTTAATCTACACTAAAAATGATGAAATTGTACCTTTGGTACAAAAGAGATATTTCTCGATGTGATTATGTTAAGTGAAATAAGGAAGTGAAAGACAATTATCAGATGGGTTTTCTCCCATTGGAATATAAATAAAGACAACAAAATGCAAAATAAAAAGAAGTAACATGGCAATTTGGCAAAAACTATGGTGGTAACTGATGGGAAAGGGATAGGGAAGAACTGGTAGAGGAGCTCATTTGGTAGTGAGATGGTGCTGCCATTTTGGGGATATACAGTCAGCCTCATACAGGAGGAGCAAAATGGATATATTGAAATGTGACAATATTGTAAGCCTGTGAAGAATCACTGGAAAAAGTTAACATACTCTTTGGATGTTTGCTCTTTATGAACAAAATGGAGAAAAAATGCCATGGTCTAAAGGAAGAAATTGTAAACTTTTATAAAGACCTGCAGTGAGCTGTACTATGCAACATTACTTTTGTGACCCTAAGAGAAGTCCTTAAGTGTGTTTCATGGGCAAAGAGTTCAGTTAGAATGGATTACTCTCAGTTCTTGATGTTGGTTGTTTCTTGAGAATATTCTGAATACTCTAAAGAGGGCTATAATCCCATACAAACTGAAGGGTAAAAATTGTCATATTACCTAAAAATATTATTTAGAAATTTTCTGGAAAAAAAAGAAAAGCCATGGATTATGATTATAGAGAAAACTAAAACCAAACCAAACCAATCAACCAACCAAACGGTAGCAACTGAAGTATCTAGAGGGAATAGGTTGCCTCTCTCTCACGATGCCTGCAGTGCTCAAATATTGTCCTGATGCTATGGCAGCAGAATAGGAAGGGGTCAGGGACCTCTATTCAGCAAAGCACATCAGCTACCTGTGGTGATGATGGGATCTAGCATGTAAAAGGCAGTTTGTAACATTATTTTAACTCACATCAACAATTTTTGAAGATCATTTCCCTCGCATAATGGTTATTTTCTCTAAGTTAAGATTTCTTATCATTTTTTGTCTTGACAGTACGTAAAATGATTAGAACTGATCTTATATTTGTATGTTTACATAATTCACTATTCTCAAAGCCTCTAGATGGAAACTGATTATTTTATTCAAGCCTATATACCTAGTTTGTATCTAGCATAGTGTCTGGCATAAAGTCCTTTATAAATAAAGAAACCAGTGAACAAAAAGTAAAGGAAAGGGAAAATGGGGTAATGCAAAGAAGAAAAAGATGGTAGGAGCTGGCTAGGGAGGTCAGGAGGCAGATGACAGTTCTGCCACCTTCTTCTTCTTTTTTATTTTTTATTTTTTTTTGCTTTTTTGGGTCACACCCAGTGACACTCAGGGGTTGCTCCAGGCTCTGTGATCAGGAACTACTCCTGGCGGTGCTAGGGGAACCATATGGGATGCCGGGTATCAAAGCCAGGTCGGTCGCATGCCCTACCCACTGTGCTATCGCCTCCAGCCCCCCAGGTCTACCACCTTCTTTCTGACTGGCCAACCACCACTGGGAATGCCTGTTCTCCCTCCTTTTTTCGCCCCTCCTGTACCCATCCGCACACACATTCCCATCCTGCTGAGACTAGCCCCTGTTTAAAAACAAGAAGATAGAACTGAGATCCAGACAGCCTCACTTAAAAATTAATCTCTTTTCATTCCAGAATGCAATAAGGAGTCTCTGTATATACTTGTTTGTTTTGAGGCCAAACCTGGCAGTGTTCAGGGCTTACTCCTGGCTCTGTGCTCATGGATCACTTCTGGCAGAGCTTGGGGGACCATATGGGTTGCCAGTTATCAAACCTGGACTGGCTAAATGCAAGGCAAGCTTCCTGCCTGCTGTATTACTGCTTTAGTCCCCAGTGGTTCATTTTACTTAGACTATTCGTCATTATAAGTGTATCTGTTAAAATTTCCAGAGCTTCAGCTATCTGAACGCTCTAATATAGTTGTATGTTGTTATGAGAACTCTTGTATCTTAAATATAAATATTATGATAAAGGTCACTTTATCGTGATCTCGTCCTGTTGAGATATTGTAATCATTACATCTAGTAGTTATTTTTATAAATACAGATTTTATATCCTAGAATTTTGGGTGTCCATTCTTATACAAGTGCATTGCCTTTCCTTTTCTGAGATTCCCTTAATTTTAGGTCCTTTTCTGCTAGATTGGCATTTAGTGATGGGAATTGTAATGGTTGCAGGCTCTGCTGAATTTTTTGTTTCCTAGAGGAGAGAAGCGTCACTCTCATCTAGAAGAATATGAGCTCAGCTCAAAATATTTCTTTTCTGGCAGGTTTCAGACATCCCACTTGCTCTGGTCATTCTGCAGGGAGCTCCTTTACTTTATTTCATTTTCATTGCTTGGATTTTTTCCTTGTTATTTTAGGTATTTTCAAGAGCTTTTAGCTTATGTCTATTTCTACCACTTTATTTAAAGATCATGGTTTACAAAGTTCATGATGAGCTTGTTTCAGACATACAATATTTCAGTCCCAATCACCACCACTGAGACCTTCCCTTGGCCACCATCTCCATTTTCTCAACCATCTCTAAAGCCTGCCTCTATAGCAGGCCAGCAGTCATTTATTTTATATTGCTTGTTACCACTAAGGTCTCAGATATACAGGAAAGAGCTGCTGCTAACTCTCTCTCTGCTCAGCTGATCATGAGGTGTCTGGGAGGGTAGGTGGATTCTAGCCCTAGCCCGCCATACAATAGAACCTTGTAAGAAGCCAGAGGAACCCCCCACACCATGAGGGCAGCCATTTTCAACATCTGGACTCCACAGCCCATAGAGCTCCACCCAGGAGAAACGCTAATCTCTCCCTGTTGCATGCAGCCGCGAGGTTATTCAGTAAATGCATGAGATGAGAGCCTACTACTGAGAGTATACCACCCTCAGAGCAGAGCCTGGCAAGCTACCTGTGTTGTATTTGATATGCCAAAACCCAGTAACAATTATAGAGCTCATTCCCATGACCTGAAGAAATGGTTTGACACTCTTCCGAGTTCCTGGAGTGAGCAGATGCCCTTGGCTGCACTTGCTTGTGACAGGACTTATGGAGATGTTACTGGTGCCCATTCGAGCAAATCGATGAACAACAGGAAGACAAGTGATACAGGTTACCACTAAATGGCTAATAAAATAAAAAAAGACTTTAGTCAAAGAAAAGTCTTGAAAATTGTTATATCTCACCATGGAGACATTAAATCCGTGTTTGAGAGTTTACTAAGCTGCTGTTGCTTAGTTGAGCCTTCTGTGTTAATGTTTTAGTTTATTGAGCTTAGTGGACTTCTACACTATACTCCCATCCAATCTGGTGTGCTCCTCCTGGGATATTATTATTGGAGAGTGGAGAAAATCCAGAATATTTAACTGGACAGTGAGCTTACATGGCAAAGATGGTGGAATGTGGGTGTGGCTTCTAAGGCCTCCAGAAATATTGGGAGAGAGGGGAAGAGGTTGGCCATCACCTCTCTGAGAAAGCTTGGAATTTTCAGTCAAAAAACTCCCGACCCTGAAGTTTTCAACAATTTAGTGTCTCTCTGGGGCTGTCATGAGATGGTAGAGTCTGGCTATAGGCATGGTGGCAGCTGTTTTTGTGTGTGAGTTTGGCTGTCAAGGATTCAGCAGGGCAGGAACCACTTTCCTGAGATCACCCTGGAGGTCTCAGCAGGGGACCACTGTATTAAGAAATTGTTGTGGCTATTTGATCTAATTCAAGATTTAATCATCAACAGATTAATCTGGATTGATAGATGAACTACATGGTGGTGGTGGTGGAATGTGGTGTGGCTGCTGGGGCTTTTGGAAGTATGGAAGAGAGGTATGGTGAAGAATTATGGGATACATAATGAAGGGATTCATACTTTTTGACTAACCCTCTGGCCCATCTTCATTTACTTTTTTTCCCTCTCGAGGTAACATTGGTTTATAAGAGTGTAAATATTTTATTTATTTTTTTTTGGTAAAGACAAAAGGGGCCATACCTGGAGGTGCTCAGGGATTCCTCCTGGCTCTGCACTCATATGACTCATGTATGATGGAACTTATGGAAGATGGATGGGGTGCCAAGGATTGAACCGAGATAAGCCACATGCAAGGCAAATACCTTACTTGATGTACTTTCTCTCTAGCCTTGAGTGTAAACATCTGCAATTTTTTTTTTTTGCTTTTTTGGGTCACACCCGGCAATGCTCAAGGGTTTCTCTTGGCTCTACACTCAGGATTTACTCCTGGCGGTGCTCAGGGGACCATATGGGATGCTGGGGATCGAACCCTGGCTGGCATACGCCCGGCCACGTGCAAGACAAACGCCCTGCCCGCTGGGCTATTGCTCTGGCCCCAACGTCTGCAAATTTAAGAGTCAATGTTACTGTCCCATACCCACAGCCAAGGTGTCAACATCCTTATACTTTTGTCTTTCCCTTCCTTTTTATTCCTGGGTCTATCTTAAAAATAGAAGGACAGCCTTTCCATATTATTTTCCAGAAAGAGAGAAAACGTAAGCCCATGGAAAGAAAAGACAAGATTTGCTAAACACAGAGTTCTGGCAGATGTTGTTTCTAGGCTTTCTGTGCTGTGGGGTGATCTGGTAAGCCTGCACAGGAGGCTGTATAGATGTGTTCAGGGAAAACAGAAAGTGCATATTTCCCAAATGCACTGAGCATTGATATCATCAACATAGTAGGGACTGTCTGAACTTCCAAGACTGACAGATTTCTGTGTTGTGGAAACAATAACCCTGTTTCCCCTTACCAAATAAACCCTCTTGGAAGCTCTGGCCATTTGGGAATTTATTGTATGAAGTTGTCTGGCCTACTTAGAGCTAGTATCTCTGTGCTGCATGACCTGACCCATTAGGTTCTCTACACTGGATGGTGTAATCGGTGATAAATTTAACTTTGAAATTGGCCTCTGAAAACTATTTAAGGATGTGATTATCTGTTTTCCCAGTTATGGCAACTCCTTTCTTTGTAGAAAATGTTTTCTTCCCAGGAGAGTGTTTAGTATCTGTTAGATATTAATTCAACTCCTGAAATGTATACTGAGGCCTGACTGACTGTATTTAAAGCAGACTGTTAGTTGCTGCATTGGAAACAAATTCAAATTTATGAAGTTTTGACATAAGGAACTTTAGAATGATTAAGCTGGCTTGGTCAATTTAGTGTCCCTAGTGTCCACCTTAGTGCATGGCTCAAGGAAGGGATACATAAATGTCCCTTTAAGTTACATTTATTATTGAAGGAAGAGATAAGCAGGATATGTTAAGTATTTTGATGACTTCGCTTGTATCACTTGTCTTCCCGTTGTTGATCAATTTGCTCAAGCAGGCACTAGTAACAGCTCCATAATCCAATTTGCTCAAGCAGGCACTAGTAACAGCTCCATAAATCCTCTCAAAGCAAGAGTAGCCCAAGGGCATCTGCTTGCTCCAGGAACAGGAAGAGCCTGAAACCATTCCTTCAGGTCATGGGAATGAGGTCTATAATTGTTACTGGTTTTTGGAATATCAAATGCAACATGGATAGCTTGCCAGGCTCTGCCATGTAGATGGTGCACTCTCAGTAGTAGGCTCTCATCTTGTGCATTTACTGATGAATCTCAATGGAGAGAGGTCAGCTTTTTCCTTGGGCGGAGTTCTGCAGAGCTGTGGAGTCCTGATGTTGAGAATGACTGATCTCATGGTTTCGGGATTCCCCTGGCTTCTTGCTAGGCTCACTGGGATGATGTGCCATGGCTAGAACCTGCATAGAACTGTATACAGTGTATAAATGTGAAAGATTGTGGGAAAGGCCTGGTCCTAACTTCCAGTATTATCTAAGACTGTTGTGTGCTCGGGAAGTGGGTGCGTGCCTGTGCAGCTGTGGGTCTGGAGTTCTCTCTTTCGGTGTGGCAGGCTGTGGTGGTTGGGAGCTCACAGCCAAACACGCCAACACAGAGGTGGAGGAATGGGAGGAGGAGCCCAAATCCCCACTCCAAGTCCAGGCAGCGTGCCCCCCGCCCCGCACATGTAAGTGAACCTTAGGAGCTATGTTGGACTCAGCCAGGGGTTGGCTGAGCCATTTACTGCCCTCTGAAACTCCATGGGCTGCTCCATGTGGGGCCAAACAGCGCAGCTGTGGGTCTGGAGTGTTTCTCTTCTGGTGTTGCTGGTGCAGCTGTGAGTCTGGAGTGTCCCACAGTATTTTAATAGAGTAAAGAAGTATTTTGATAGAGTAAAGAAATAGTACTTGGGGCCAGAAAGTTAGTACAGGGGTTAAGGTTTTTAACCCACCTGATCTTGAATTACTCCCCAGCACCATATATGGTCCTAAGAGCACTGCCAAGAGTGACCCCTGGGCACAGAGCCAGGAATAAGCCTGAAGTTCAGCTAGCATGGTCCAAAATCAAACATAAATAATACTTTAGTTTTGAAAATAAGTTAAGATATATCACCTTAAGAAGGAGGACATTAAGAAACAGATTTTTTGATGTTCCTTTAAGTTACATTTATTATTGAAGGAGGAGATGCCCGCTCTAGCAAATAGATGAATGATGGGAAGATAGTGATAGTGATAGTGATTGAAGGAGGAGATAAGCAATAGAAGTGTAGTTAAAAAGATATGTTAAGTATTTTGATGGAGTAAAGAAATAGTACTATTTCAAAGAAAGTGGGGAAGAATTTTTTTCAGTGCAATAGAGATTGAAGAAAGAGGAGCATCCAGATATTGAGGCAAATAATAGGAGTGTGGAGATGGGACAGAGGAATCGAAGCTTGTAGTTGTAGGATCACTTGTATCACTTGCCTTCCTGTTGTTCATTGATTTGCTCGAGTGAGCACCAGTAACATCTCCATAAGTCCTGTTGCAAGCAAGTGTAGTCCAAGGGCTTGCTCCAGGAACACGAAGAGCCTCAAACCATTCATTCAGGTCATGGGAATGAGGTCTATAATTGTTACTGGTTTTTGGCATATCAAACACGACATGGGTAGCTTGCCAGGCTCTGCTGTGCGGATGAGATACTCTTTGTAGTAGCCTTTCATCTCATGCATATATTGGTGAACATTTTTATTATATGTCGAGACTGGGAAAGATCAGCTCTTCTTCTGGGTGGAGCTTTGACAAGCTGTGGAGTCTGGATGTTGAAAATGGACGCCCTCATGGTGTGGTGGTTCCTCTGGTTTCTTGTGAGGCTCTGCTGGGATGGTAGGCCAGGGCTAGAACCCACCTTCCCTCCTGGGTGAATCATGATCAGCTGGGCATAGGAAGAACTGGTAGCAGCTTTCCCTGTGTCTCTGAGTTGTGGGACGAAGAACAATAAAAAATGCAGCTGAGGTGTAGGGGATGAGTATACTAGAAAATTTTAGTAATATCAGAGTATTGTTGCTGTCTCAGGATAAATTAGTATATTTCACATAACTTAAAGTCATCACAGTTAATAATAGTTATGGCAAGAGCCTTGCTTTTAAAAAAAATGCTTTTACCCTTACCTTATCTTTTGTTGTAATAACTGGGCATCACACACCATGGTTGTGGCAGACCAGAGATCACACACTCTGTGTTACCACTGGGATCACTGACAGTAGTGTTACTGGATCATCTCATAGGGAGGTGGTGGGATCAAACTCATAGCCTTCTCCTCAAGGCTGTTCTACCACTGATTATAGCCCTAGGTCTAAGAGCTTTGTTTTTTAAACATGTTAAGAGTTTATTAGGGGCAAACAAAATTTAAGATGAACTAGCAATGGTCATTACAATAGTTTAAGCAGGAAGTAAAAACCCTAAGTAAGGATGGATGCTCTGTTAATAGGAAGTTAGGTATAGAAAGGATAGATGTTGTCAGTGAATGTTGGATCAGTAACACCACTGGTTATTTGTGATTGTTATGGGCTGGGCTGGACATGTAATGTGATTTGGAGACGACCGCCGGACTAGAGCTGTTACCAACTGGGTCCCACGGGATGTCAAAAGATCACGTGGTCGCCCACCTACAAGATGGTCAACTTCTTGTTCAAGACCTTGAACGAACCGGTCGAGGCTCTTTGTATTCCTGAAGCAACCAGATGCCATTGGGCTACACTGGCACATGATAGGGTCAAATGGAAATGTTACTGGTGCCCGCTCAAGCAAATCAATGAATAATGGGATGTCAAGTGGTCAAGTGATGCAGTACATGCAAATAATGAAAAAAATGTTCATCTGAAGTTTTCTAAACCAATATAACCTCAATAAAAAGGCAATAAATATTTTAAACTATGCTTTTTTTTTGAAAAAAAAATGGATGGGTCATTTTTTATCTGGTGGGGAGTGTGAGTTAGGGAATATTAGTATAGTATTAGGTGGGGGAGTATTTTATCTGGAGGTTAATAAGGATGCAAAAATGACTTTAATTGCTTTCCCCTTATTGCTTATCTAGTTGTTTATTCATTTATTTATTTTCAATTTTCTGGGACACATCCAGTAGTGCTCAGGGCTTTCTCCTGACTCTGTGCTCAGGAGTAATTCCTGTGTGGTCATGGCATGGGACTGCCATGCAAGGCAAGTGCTTTACCCCCTGTATGCCTCAGTGTCCCTCATTGACCTGTTGAAAAGACAAAGGAAAGTGCTAATTATCTTTAGTCAGTGTTCAAATCCCTTACCATCATATTCCTGTCATCCTCACTGAGATTCAGGATTTTTTTTTCCCCCATGGAGAACTGAGAGATGGGAGGAGGATGTATTTTTGAAGTGATGCAACTATATTTAATGATAACATTGGAATGTTATTGTAGTAAAATAATACTTTGGGAATTTAGAGTTATTACATAAACACAAAAGATATTAATACCAGGAGTGATGCACTGGCAGGGCCTTACGGATTTTAGAAGCAAAAACTAAGTCTTAGCTAATATATGTGAGTGGGGATGATGGAAATTGTGACATCTTTGTTAGGCAGCTTTATAGAGGAGTCAGCTCATAGTATCTGTCTAAATTGAAATAGATGTGCACAAATTTGGTTTCTTTTAAAAGTCTTAGATAAAACCATGTTTGGTGCCACCTGATTATGTTGCCAAATTTTGTCCTAACATAAGGCATAGTTATAGAAAATTGCTACCCGCACGGCAGAGCCTGGCAAGCTACCCGTGTCGTATTTGATATGCCAGATACCAGTAACAATTATAGACCTCATTCCCATGACCTGATGGAATGGTTTGAGGCTCTTTATGTTCCTGGAGCAAGCAGGTACCCTTGGGCTCTACTTGCATGAGACAGGTCATATGGAGATTTTACTGGTGCCCGCTCGAGCAAATCGATGTTGGAGGGAAGACAGTGATATAGAAAATACTAGATGCAAACTTGTATCAAGAGAATAGAGAAGAGTGAAGGAAACTGTAGGCGTTAAGTTACATATATACTTTTATACCAGTACTAATGTTTATGTATTTATTTGTTAATTATCTCCATAAAATATGAATTCAACACTCAAGAAATGAAGTAGAATTTTTAATGGTGGAATGAATTCCTCAGGAATTTATAGTCTGTTTGCGGGCAGAGATGAAATGTGCACACGTGAAAAAAGGAGAACCAAAAGGTGAGAATATGGAAGCTAGCGATTCTTTCGTAGGCAAATTTTTTAGTCATTAATTAATTTTTGAAATCTGGACCACAGTAGCAGTATTGGTGGGAGTGCATATGTTTCCAGGGATTGAACACATCCAGGCGTGTGTGCTATTCCTCAAGCTGTCTCTCAGCTCTTGTAATTGTTCTCGGAGATCCAGGGTGTCTGGTCATGTTCACCCTTATTCAGCTGTTTGTACCTGAGGCTTCTGACTCATGGGGCTCTTGCCATTGCATCATCAAACTGTGCTCTTTCATAATCTTGCTATGGCTCCTGATTTACACTCACTTATTCTTGGTGAGTAAGACAGAGTATATAGTACATAATAGCTTCCAGTGGAGATAGATAGATAGATAGATAGATAGATAGATAGATAGATAGATAGATAGATAGATAGATAGATAGATAGATAGATAGATAGATAGATAGATAGAGATAGCTTTTTGGTTATATATGCTAGCAGTACTTAGGGCATTTATGGAACCTTGCAGTGTTGGGTTAGGGTTAGGTACATGTGAGCATGCACTCTTAACTGTTTGAGCTATTTCCCTGTTCTATTTCTTTTCAGGTTTTAAAGTTGATTTAAAAAAATGAAATAAAATTGCATTGTAACATTATTAAGGTTTAGGTTTGTATCTTTACAAACATCTGTATATTCCACGTTAAGTTTGGCTCTATCCTTCCCTATACAGTGAATCCTCTTTATCTCATCTTTAAGCTGTGTTTCATTTTGTATTATGTCTATGGCTAAATCTTTAAATTCACTGTGCTTTTCTTGCAGTTTCTCATCTGCAATACTTAACATATTTTTAATTTCAGACATTGTATTTCTAATATCTGGAAATGGAATTTGGGACTTTATTATAGCTAACATCTCTATTTGATATTGCTATTTTTTAATTTATGAAAATTAAACTTAAAAATTTTAATTGTATCATAATTTTATCTTCTGGGTCAGTTTCAATAGATTGATTTTGTTACTCATTATGTGTTGTGTTTTTATTTCTTTTTTTTGTATGGCTAATGATTTTTCTACCAGCTGTCAGGAATTATAAATTTTACTTTCTTGAAATCCTTTAAATATTTTCAAAAGTTTTAATAATAAGCAGTTATGCTATTTGGAAGCAGTTTGATCCTTTCATTGGAACTAGTAAACTGTTAGTATAAGATTGTTTTCCCCCAATTCTGAGGCAGTGCTGTTCTAGTACTCAGACAGAAGCTCCTTGTGCTGTGTGGTTTAGACACTTTATGATGGGGCAATGCACTATTTCTGGCCTTGTGTGAGCTCTGGGGTTCGTTCACTCTGTTCCTTTTTGTTTTGTCTTTTTTAGTTTTGTTTTTCTCTTGCACATGAGTCAATAATTGGCTAAATTTGTGTGAAAGACTGTGAGTCTCTGGAAGTGTATGTGCAGTTGCTCTGCTCTGTGAACTCTAGTCACCTTGGTCTTTTTGCACCCCTGGGATGATCTTGTTTGGGTCACCGAGACCAGTAAAATTTTCTTCTACACTGCAGTAGGCTATTTCTCCAGGCAGTAAGCTGGGTAATGGTAGGGATGACCTCATTTATTTTCCCCTTTTCCAAAGTCACTATCCTTCATTGTCTAATGTCAGATGTCTGAAAACTTACTTTATTCTATATTTTCCTTTTTTCAAAAAAATGGTTTAAACCAATCATTTTAGTATTATTTAGGCAGAGCAGACTTCACATATGTCAAGGAAAATATAAGTTAAGCATACATTATATCAGGTGTGTTTCCACACACAGAACATAGTCAAAGATGGCTGCTGTACTGTTAGTCTGCCAGCATTCTGCTCATTAGTAAAACTATTTTAAATAACACTTCAATTTGAGATTGTCTAGGACTGAACTTCCATAGATGACTTATTATACTATCTATTCATTGTACTCATCACTTTTTGGCATACTTTTATTGTGACACAAAAAATATGTCAGTTTTTACTTTACTTGTTTTTTGGTGTAGATTGCAAGATTTTAGATTTATAAGGTTTATTTTGCTTATATATTCTTAGGTTCCAGATATAGTGAATGTATTGATATTTGTTGCAATGAATAATCAAGGATGCTGTATACCTTATATGACTATTTTGGTTAGATAGTTGTTTAGAAGCAGTAGGATATTTTGGTAGAGTGAAAATGGGGAAGGGTGAGATTTTGGTGATGCAGAGAGCAGTGTGAGAGCAAAAGATGGTATGTTGGGATTGGTTCTATAGTAAAAATATTCCTATGAAGGTGATGGAGAATAGAGGCCTATAGAATGAAGAATTGGAGAGACATATTGCAGGATGTCAGTGAAACCATTTTATGATGACCTTGCTGTAATACAGGTGCTAACAGTGGCTATACTGTGTATGAATTTATTATACTTGATCACTTGATCACTTGACTTCCCGCAGATTAAACCACTGTAATAAAGTGCTGAGAGAACAGAATATTTTTGGAGGAGTTTTGCCTTGGAAGGGTATGATAGTGATAGTTTAACTGAGTAGCAGATAGGGATCCTAGGTAGTGAAAAAGAGTATATAAACAAACGTAAAAGTACTGGCAAGACTTTTAAATAAATGTCACGCAGCAGAAAGACAGATGGACTTTGGATTGGGCTCACTATGGCATCCCTCTTATATCTGTCACTTGGTGTGGCTCTGAACAAATTATTCAGCCTGGTTCTGAATGTGTGTGGGTGTGCTTACTGGGAAGAATATATGCTGTAAAGAGAAGAATATATGATGAAAGAGAACATTTATTTTATATACGGAAGTTAGTGGGTCCAATAACTATTAGTTTCTTCTTTTAGACATTCTATATCTTCTGATGAGGAAAGGAAAATGCTTGAAGAAGGACTTTGTGACTCCTCATCACTTTGTATAAGAGCCCAGGTATAATATATATGATTTTTGAGTATACATAATGTTCCCACGTATTTCCCTATTTCTGTGGCATAACAGGATTGCATTATTCTATTTAGGTCGATAATATGGCCCAGGTAACTTTGTCGCCTGTTTCTTTACATCTAGTTTTTTACATGTATTTAAAACTATTGGAAGTTTTGGTCAAATTTTGCATAAATTATACCATTTTGCGACCAATTTTCAGAAATACTCCCATTTACATGGTACATTCCTAACAAAAAGAAAACACTTAAAGATTATATTTTGAACCCATTTGTTGTTGTTTAATGAGTGCAGTTTAATCTTGAATGCCTGTCATCAAAATGATATAAAAGTAACAAAGTTCAGAAATAGTTGACTTAAAATAATGATAATTTAAATTTATAATAAGCATAAAATATCAGTATTAAGGAATATACTAGCAAAAAATATTTTGACTACATAGAAATTTTAAAGGGATTCTTGCATAAAAATAATCAAGAATACCAAGATATATTTTGTTTAATTACTAAGGGAAAAAGTAAGGAGTTTTGAGTTATCCAGCACTGGGTAGGAAAAAGTGATAATAATAAAATGCAGTAATAGTTTTTGAAACAATTTTCTGCATTGTTTTTGGTTGTTGAATATCTGACTTGACATACACAGCTCATAGATTTAGGGGATGCTGCTGCTGGTCTTGCCAGAGGAACAACCATTTTCCTGGTTTCCCCACTGTAGTGTGCTACATTAGAAAGAATCTGATGTTAGTGGCACATGGCTTGCCTTCAGCCTTCACTATGAACCGGTTATTTATATTTGTGAACCTTTGACTGGCCTTGATGGCAGTTTACTTGGTAAAAAGTCATCTTATTTTTAGTTTAAGCCATAGTGCCTTAATGTTTGTAAACATTTTGAGAGACTGAGTTTTAATATCAGAAAACTTCTCTGTAGGACATGAACTGAAATCCAGGGGCTGGCATTAATGATTCAGCATTTGGACAGTATTTTGAATATTAATGCAACTGTAGCTCACTTTGTCAAACGTTGGCCTAATCCCATGTGAGGTTAGTCATCTCATTTGAGTCTCTGGTGAATAGCTTTATATTGCCTTTGAATCTATTCATAAAACAGAGGAAATACTAAGTTCCCTGTACAAATGAAAAGTTCATAGTCCACATGATTATCTATTATGAAATAAAAGAAAATATATGTTAAAAATGCCATCTTGATTTAATTAAAATATTTAAGATTTTTCTTTTTATAACATCTGCAGATTTTGGATATTTAAATTTCCCACTTATTCAGGATATCAGGAAAAGTACCTCTTTTCTCATTTTATACACATAACACTTAACTTTAATAACCCAGCGAATTTATGCATTCTTTGTGGGTAAACTATACAAAGCATTTTTCAATAAGATTTAAAAATGCTAATAATAAGTACACATACTAGTTATATGTATTCAGCATGTAGGACTTAAATATTTTTTTACAAAAATGCTTTCATGGGGAAATAAATGTCATATTGAAATGCCACAGGAAAGATACAATTTCTATAAAATTATTAGTAGCTCCAGACTATACCTCCTAATTTGTGGGGCCTGAAAATATTATGACAATGATGGTAATGAAAAGATTCTATTCCTTAAAATTTGATGGCTTGTTAAGCTGTCTTACATAGTCTGTGTTTTGGCACACATATACATCTTATGATTGCAAAGCAATTATTTTTAGAGATCTAGACTAGCCTCTTCCAGGCTAACATAACTATTGTTAGATTTTTCTCTTCTGAGGGATATGAATGAAGTTAAAATTTCACATAAAGTATGTAATTTGATCCTTGAAGTATTTGGGTTCATATTTCTACCTATAAATATTTATTATTATATTCAAGTTGAGCTACAAGGGGAAAATAATATACGTTTAAAATAACAATCTTTTATGGTGCAACAGTGGGTTTTCATTCTTTGGTAAAATGTAAACTGACTTAACAAAACTGAAAATAAATAAATCAATCAAGTTGATACAATTTTGTTTAGGTTGCTTATAAAATAGCTGAGTTTAACTTCAATACATTTAGTATAGTCAGAGACTTATGTTTCAATATTATATTTTCATTAACATGAGTCTTCAAATGGTCATTTATGTCCACATGATAAATATATGGGGCTAATGATGGTAATTTGCCACCTGTGTCATGAAGCAATTCATTTTGTTCATTATGAAAAAATTTCCATAGTTTTCTTGGTGTTTGAGTCTAAGAAGTCTGAATTAAAGAGGGGTGGCACTGTGAAAATATTACTATTGCCAAAATATGAATCATGTATAAGGTCTTAAAACAAGTAGAGAAGAATTAGAGCTATATTTTAGATAGCAGATTAGATTAATCTGAAGAATTTGTAGGAGTATCTTCATTAGGCTGTGGTGGTAATAGATGGTATTGTTCTACAAGCTTAGTAAAAAATATGGAACAGATTTTAAACCATAAACTAGCTTAGTAAGTTTGGCTCAGTATCACTTTACTTCTGTATGTCTTGCATTATATCTCTGTGAACAACCTGAATTTCTCTTGCCCTGGAAAACCATAAAGTCCAACCTGGCTTTTGACACAGTCTAAACTACTTGGATTAGGTAAAGTTGATTTTAAAAGAGAAGAATTGGGTACTCAGCAAAACCTAGTAGATATTTTGACATACTTTTGGAGCTGATAAGAATTGTCACAAATTCAAACATTACCTTCCCTAGCACAGAGACTTCACTAATAAATGGCTTTGAATATTTTATGAATGACTGAGCACCCCGTTTTGCTAATAAGTCGTCTGGAAAGCAAAGACTTTCTTTGGGATGGTTTCACATTTGGAGGAAGAAGTGTAAAGCGAAGGTACTTACGAGCTGTCATATAATTTTACAAGTTACATAACTGTTTTTAAACGAGGAAACTATCTTTGATTAAAATAACAATTGAGCTTGTAATTTTTTCTAAACAGCTGCTGTTACAGGGGGTCATTACCTTGAGAGCATGAAAATAGTCGCACTCCTGGTACATGGGTTATGTAGCTTTGTGTTTTACAGCTAAGCACAAAGTTTAAAGTCTATAGAAGAATGTTATTTGAAAGCTGTCAAACCATGTTAAAAAAGACTGCCTCGTCAAAAGGCCCTGGTGGCCATGATTCTGCATGTAGCCTTGTCTTATTCATTATAAAATGCATGTTGATAAAGTTCCACAGAGCATCCAATTCCCAATTCACTTATATCAGCAAGACTTAACTTGCTCATTAATCTAAATTCTTTTGCAACTTTAATCTACATGTTTAATTAATCATAAAATGAGGCGGTAAGTAATTTCAGCAATGTGTGGCTTGTTATCAGATGCATTTAATCACTCTTCTGTGAGCTCATTTGGAAACACCTGAAGATGTCGAGTGCAGTTTGAATAAGCATAAATTATTCTTTGTCAGTGTACTTCACTCAACTAATAAGACATTAATTTAAAAGGCACTGTTTGTCATTTTTAGATCTTTACCAATATTTTTAGCTTAGCAATATAACTCTAATTGTATATATGATTCACAACTAGTGCCCGACATAGGAAAGGGTAAGAGTTTAATTCATTTTTCTTATTTACATGTAATTATGTCATGCAATCTTAGTTTTTAATGAGGATTAACCATCTTGTAAGTATTCATATGCTTTTGGAATAAAGTACTAATGAATTATAGTTGGAAAAATTATTTGTTGGTACAAAGGCTATGATTCCTTATCTCTTGCCTAACTTAGACCCTGAAAGATCAGAAATTCTCTTCTTTAGGAGATGTCATTGGTTTGAGAGCACAGGCAATGGAGAGGTATTATTTGAAGCTGTAGTTAACCTTAAAAGTGCAAGTTAAATAGCTAGATTCAGAGTTCATATAATATACATAGTCCTTTTATAGGGCCAGTGAGCTTAAATAATGGCACTATCATTTTCCTTGTCATTTTCTTAACAGTATTGTATACTTGATAATAGCATTAAAAGGGAGAAAAGAACAACAAAAGCCAATTCTTAGATTTAGAGCAAAAAGAAAAAAATCTATCATGAGACTGGTGTAAGATATATATATATATATATATATATATATATATATCTTACACCAGTCTCATGATAGATTTTTTATATATATATAAAAATTTATATATATATATCTCAATGTCAGGATTGATTTATAGAAATAAAAATCACATTTTATAGGATGCCATCACCTGTTCTATGAGGGTACTGATACATGGTAAGAAAATGATCTTAGTGGAAACAAATTTACTTACCTGTTGTAGAACGTCCCTGTTCATCTTACTCATGACTCATCTCACTCATTTGCTAGGTATAAATTGTCAGCATTGAACCAGAGGGGTTAACTCCTGAGAAGGGGTTTACAGGCTTCAGCTAAAATACAGCCGTACTCTCCATTTGTATCTGATGTACACTTCTCCACAGCTTCTTTTTTTAGGGATCCTTTATATTGAACTAGCAGTTATTTATATGACTGTTTCTTCCCTTATACCTTATGACTGTGTAAAATTTCCCTATTTTCATTTTTAATGGAAAAATGCTAAGAAATCTTATTTGTACTACTCACTTCATATCGGTCATAGTAGCAGCACATCACAATGAAATGCCATTAGTGGTTGTTTACAACTGTTGACCAAACCTCAAATGTTGGAACCATTTTTAGAATAATTTTTTGAAAAATTGTATTTAATTTGAAATTAAACAACTCATTTATACTAATTTTATATCTTACTTAATTAAAAATTTATTTTCCCATTACACCTTATATAAACTCTCTGGTTTACAAAGTGGTTCGTGATGATTTGTTACAAACTTTCAGTATATCAACATCAATCCCACCACCATTGCACCTTCCCATCACCGTTATCTCCAGTTTATCCAACCATCCCTTAAGCCCGCCTGCACAGCAGCCCTCAATAATCTATTTTATATTCCTTGTTATAATTTGATAATGACCAGAAAATGTTTCCTCAGAAGAAAGTTAGTGAATACTGTGTTCAACACCAATGAGCCATTAAGCTCTTGTATAGGAGATTAGTAAGATGTTGTTACAGGTTAACCCTTCTGTGTTGATATCTTGTTAATCAAGAGTGGCTGCCTTCCGGGTGTTTGCCTTGCACGCAGCTGGCCTGTGCTGGCCCGGGTTCGATCCCCGGCATCCCATATGGTCTCCCGAGCACCGCCAGGAGTAATTCCTGAGTGCAGAGCCAGGAGAAACCCCTGAGCATTGCCGGGTGTGACCCAAAAAGCAAAAAAAAAAAAGTGACTGCCTTCTACATTAAATCCCATCCAATCTAATTTTATATTTTAATGGGAATAGTTATTTTATTTGGGAGATATGAAGTTATTTTTCTTCATAGTACTTTTCCCCCAAATTTTAGTGCATAGCTAATATGAAGATTCATTGTTGGTTTTTCTTGATATGAAACCTCAGACTTTTTGACCAACTTCCCCCACAAAATTTGAGATAATTTTACCAAACTGATTTAGTTTCTAACTTTTGGTGCAAAGAAACAGTACAGTGTTCTCACCGTCTTTCTATAGCCGATGTGTTAAAATACTGTTTCATTGCCCTGTTTAGTTCCTTCACATGATTTTGTTTATGAAGTAAGGAGTGTCTGAAGTCTGGGGTGCACTAGCTTGGTTTGGGGGTGTGGAGTCCTGACGGACATCAGCTTTGACTGCGGTGGGACTACATGCGTAGCAGATGGAGAAGGTCTTACTGTGCTGTCAGATATTTGGATGGCATATTTCAAGAGAAAAATCTTAAACTCTGTTCCATGAACTCAGATGTCTGAATGTGGGTTTATGCAGATCACCCATGTATGCAACTTGACCCAAACCACAAACACACTGACACTTTTCTCTACTTGCAATCAAGGCCATTCTTCACAGCACATTAGGATGTATATGTTGAGAATGATGACGTCCCAGTAGGTGCTGCTGAATACAAGGGCTTCATTCCTAGTCAAGTGACAGATAAGTTAGCAAAAGTCTTATTTCATGTTTGCTATCGTTTTGTTTTGTGGAGACCAGGGCTTCACACATGCGAGGGGGTGCTTTAGCCTTGAGCTATATCCCTGACTATGAAGGTTTTATTTGAATCCATAACTTCTATGATGGAAGGGCATGCTAGTGAAGAAAGGGGCTGCTTTTGGCAGAGCGGTGAGCGAAGAATGGGTGAGGGAGTATCTGCAGCCTGGGCATATAAGCTCTGGAGGTCTGGAGCTCTGAGTGGACATCACTGCCTGGAACTGTGGGACTAGCTACTTAGAAGATGAAGGAGGATGCCACACAGCGCTGCCAGTCACGGGCAACATTTAAATATATTTTTTTTGTCTTTTGGGGCCAAACCCAGCAATGTTCAGGGATTACTCCTGGCTCTGCACTAAGGAATTACTCCTGGAAGTGCTCTGGGGACCATATAGGGTACTGGGGATCAAACCCTGGTCAGCTGTGTGCTAGGCAAGCACCCTACACATAGTACTATCGCTCCGCCCACAGGCACATTTTAAATCTTATATGAAAGTGTCAACTTCCTGTATTAAAAATCAGAGAACAATGATTATTCAGTAATGCTTAGCACTAACTTGGAAGTCCTGAGGTAGCCTTCTGTGTCCATCTAATTCTTAAACAACTCTAATTCTATTCTAATTTCTACTGAAAAGTCTATAATGTTTCCTTTAAATGCCATCATAACTTATATATTCATATACATTTTTATTTGAATCTAGACTTTGTGAGCATTGTTTGCTTTTTTCTAGAGCAAGCTTGTTTTTCTTGTTCATTTCTTAGTCATTTGTTAGTCATTGCCGTTCCCTTTTAGTAGATTGTTAGGCACCGTAATAATATACTGAGAAGTGTTTCAAGAGTAAGTGGTTGAGAAATTTCTGGTGGCAGAGTAAAAAATTCTGTTCAGATGATATTTGACATTTTTGTGGATCCATATATCTGTGTTCTTGTATAAAACAAGGCATTGCATTCCAGGGGTAGTGAAGGATGCATTCATTTTTCTGACCTTGCCTTAGAATGAATGGATTAATGGGTAGTGTTAACTTTTCTAGTGCCCTCGTCTTAGAAACATATTTTTTTATTTTACTTTTTTTTTTTTTTTGCTTCTCGGGTCACACCTATCAATGCTCAGGGGTTACTCCTGGCTCTGCACTCAGAAATTACTCCTGGTGGTGCTCAGGGAACCATATGGGATGCCGGGATCGAACCCAGGTTGGTTGCTTGCAAGGCAAATGCCCTACCGCTGGACTATTGCTCCGGCCCCTCATCTTAGAAATATTTTTTAAGGCAAGATCTGAACTACTTACAATGATCATAAAATTATATAAGGATATGTGGTTTTAGCAACTGTCTATATTTTAGCCATTACTAATACAACATAATATTGATATATTTTATCCCTCTTAGTGCCTACATATCAACATGTTGTAGTCACTAATAATTAATTACTCATTCATAATTCCAAGCACTGTATTTTGAAACTTCCAGACTTCACATATAGCGTTTGAGAAATTATATAAATTTCACATTAAAAATTATTTTTTTTTGTTGAGGGGAGGGGCCCTTCTGGTGTTCTCAGCCAACTGTTCAAAGTGAGGTCCAATATGCTACACACCCAGGTCCTACAGTGCCTGGGATTTCTGGTGCTGGGGCCTCAAGGGCTGCACCCAGCAAGTCTCAGGGGACCAAATAGTACTGGGGATAGAAACAGGGTTGGCCACCTGCAAGTCACGTACCTGTATTTCCATACTCGCACACAAAATTATTTATTGGTGTTTATGCTTTTGTAAAACATGTGACATATGGTCATGGATTCCAACACTTCCATCACTGTATCACTGTCTTCCCGTTCATCATCGATTTGCTCGAGCGGGCCCCAGTAACATCTCCATATGTCCTGTCTCATGCTAGTAGAGTCCAAGGGTATCTGCTCGCTCCAGGAACATAAAGAGCCTCAATCCATTCCAGAAAGAGGTCTATAATTGTTACTGGTATTTGGCATATCAAATACAACACGGGTAGCTTGCCAGGCTCTGCCGTGCAGGTAGCATACTCTTGTAGTCATCTCTAAGTCCAGCATTTATTGATGAACCACGCTGCCACTGCGGCCGCACGAGCTGGGCTGTGATAGGCTGGTCTGCTGGGTGGAGTTCTGACGAGAGAACACTTCCATATAATTGTTTTATCCTTGAAATGCAGCTTCACCAATAGTACCATCAGAATGCTGCTAACTGCCTACCACTGTCCCAGTCCTTCCCTTCTCCCCACTTTGGGACATTCTCTTTCACCTTGCCACATGACTGCATTATGTTGTTGAGAATGCTATAGTAACTCACTACTGTCAAATGGTTTTGGTATGAAATTAGGTGTGAAATTTCTGGTAGTTATTCCCTGTGATGATCAGGGAACCAAGTGGTATCAGGGATTAAATTGAGGTTTGCATGTGCCTTAACCTTAATCCTTATACTGTCTCTCTTTCGCCTGGTAGTTGTATTCCCCCCACCCGTCACCAACCTCCACCATATCCACCTTACTCAGAACGCAACGTGCAGAGGACTTTGGATGCAACTAGCTTGGGGAGGAAACGTGTGGCCGTGTTGACTAAAAGAGGAACTAATAGTTTGCTTTATTGGTTGACTCTGTTGAACTCGTATGGAGAGAGATAATACCTACTTATATGATGGGGTATCCTGTAGGTGGTTTATATATTTTGAGAGTAAAGAGTATGTCACTTGATCACTTGAATCCTGTTATTCATAGATTTGCTCGAGCAGGCGCCAGTAACATTTCCATTGGACCCTATCACGTGCCAATGTAGCCCAATGGCATCTGGTTGATTCAGGAATATGAAGAGCCTCAAACCGTTCCTTCAGGGTCTTTACAAGGAAGTCTGACCATCTTGTAGGTGGGCTGCCACGTGATCTTTTGATATCCCGTGGGATCCAGTCGGTAATGGCTCTAGTCCAGCGGTTGTCTCCAAATCGCATTACATATCCAGCCCATCTGATTTTCGATGCCTTGGCAAACGAGACAGCAAAAGAGTATGTATTTTCTAATTTTATAGAGATGAACCATAGGGTAGGAAAGATACTGCTCAGTCATTGTGTTTCTTAATCCAAGTGATATTTTTTAACTTATATTCTCCTTACTACCTCACATCACCACCATAATTTGTTATTAGTTTTCAAATGATAGCATTGGTGAGGGTAGTTAAATATATGGTACCAGAAGAGTTTTGGAATGATTATTTATTAGTCTTATATAGGACTAGGTGATACTGACATATAGGGAAAATAAAGCTGAGCTTTATTTTCATATATGAAATATCCCAGATATGTGACAGTTAACCCAGATGAAAACCAGTAACTAATTACTGCATATATTTTTTAAGTGTATCGGAAAAGTCATACAGTAGGGTAAATAAATAGAAAGTTTATTTGGTTACAATGTATTGAACCTCAGAAGTTGAATCATATTAATCTACTTTACTTCAAATATGGAAAATAATATATATATAGATATGTGTGACTGTGTGTATATATGTGTGTGTATATATATATTTGCCACAAGGGTTAAGTATGGGAAAAATAAGCATAGTGGGAAGAAAATAGGGAAGTGTAATTTTTGGGGGCGCATCACACACAGGTGGTGTTCAGTGCTTACTCCTGCTCTGTGCTCACAGGGTTTGGGGAACTATTTAGGGTCCTAGGGATCGGTCCTGATCAACCTCATGCAAGGCAAGTGTCTTACTTTTTCTCCTGCCTGTGAGAGTATTTATAAGGCCTGTAAACTTTAAGTAGTCAGTCTAGAAAAAATAGTTTAATGCATTATGAATAAATTATAAAATATTTAGTTTTCCAAAGAAATGCATAGTCTCACAGTATGGGGGTGTACTTGGCAGTACAAACCATATATTTTTTTCTTAGTCTAAAAGTTTGGCTAAAAAGAGACATTTGGCAAATTGCAAGCTCAGCTGATTCATGCTCACTAAGTGAAAAATTTGGTTCTTTATCATCAATCCATGTAGTTTGGCAAGTCAAGAATCGAGCTATCCAGTGTATAGGTTGCAATGGCAAGAAACCAATAGTGAAATCAAACTCATAAGCACACTATAGAAGACTTCTCAAATTACTGCTGTGCTATTTCCAGCTGTACTGTCAGGGAACAAAAACTGTACAGATTTCTGTGGAATGACTGGCTTACTTAACACAGCTTGATTGGCTCTGTTCCTGACCTTGTTCATTTGGCTGACAGCTGACCACCATACTGGTCTGGTTGGAAATAAGACAACCACTTAAATGTCCCTTCTTCTTATAATTATTCTCTCCTCCTCCCTGAACTTTATATATAGTTTATATAGTTTGCAAAAGGGGAAATAAATTAAAGTGCTTCTTTAAGCCACACAGTCACTGTGTCACAATTTATTATCCTCTATTCTAAGAATTCATCAGATTTTAGAAGTTATTTTCTTTACTTCAAATTTCTTTCCTTTTAATTAATTTTATGAAATAGCATTGATTTACATGACTATGTGTTTTAGAGGTATAGTTTCGTAATTCTATGACATGTATGTTACCATACCTCTAAAGTGCCATTACTCTTCCAAATTCATTGAGTGCCTGGATTTCCTGTGTGTTGTATTGATTTTTCTTTATTATTTTTTAAATTTTTTATTGTCATTATCTTATCTTTTTTGGTTTTGGGGGTCTACTTCTGGCATTGCTCAGGGATTACTCTTGACTCTACTAAGGAATCAGCTCAGGAAAGTGGGTCAAAACCATATGTGGTGGCAGAGATCAAACCCAGGTCAGCGTTGTGCAAGGCAAGCACCCTACTATCTCTTGGGCCCTCCTTTTAATTATTTTGGAGATACCACCCTGGTAGTACCTAGCAGCCTTTCATTTTCCAGACCACACCTCAAAGTACTAGGACGGGAATCTTATAGTACCAGGGATCAAATTTACCACTTCAACCATCTCCCTGACTCCTTCCTTTCCCTAACATTCAGAACATTGATTTTATTGCTCGTTCAACTCATAGGAAAATATTGTACTAAAATAAGCAAGGTTTTCTTTTATTAAGCCCAAAATTTTTCAATGATGCTTTTTTAAACCATTCTTTTTAAAGGACCCAGACTCCTTTATGAGACACTAATTCCATTACCTGTTTAGTAAACTCATTAAAAAGTAAAGTTTTCTTTACGAGTGGTTTTAATAGCACCATGTATTATGTGCCAGATGTTGTGTTAAATGCTTTATATGTATTTACCATGATAATTAAAATATTTATTCATCACCATATTTTCTCCATGAGGTATAAACCAATATTTTACCCATTTTTTGTAGCTGATGAAATTGAGACTTAGATGATATATCAGCTTTCCCAAGAGTAAGAGCGAATGATAAGACCGATTCAAATTCAGGATTGTTTGATTCAACAAATTACAATTTTCCTCAACTCTAAGGCTATACTAATTTTGCTTTGAAAAATTCTAGATTTTTAAAAGTCTAAATGACAAGTAAAATAGATTTATTATGGTGGTTGACACATAGTTTTCAGAGTGTAAATTGAAACCTGGAACTTACTGATACAGTAATTTTTGTTCTGTAAAGGAAAAGAGGGAAGAAAGAAATGACAGAATAAAAAATAAATTTCATCATAGTCATGGTTAGAAAATTTCTTTATATTTTGTAGATTTAAATCTTGTAAAAATTTTTAAGGGAAAATATAAAAGATATAAACGGAATTGCTACAGGATATTTTAGTAAGTTAGAAGACCTCAAAGTGAAAGAAGAGTGGAATTTTCCTTTCATTTTCTATAATAACCGTTGAAGGGAAAAACAGAGGAAAAAATGACCATCATGCCTGGGTTTGAAAAACAAGATGTTTGTATGTCTAATACATTGGGCAAATTGTTTGGGATCACTTTGATCCTGCAGAAATGTGACCACTGAAATTCTTAAACAAGGTGTGGGGCTATCTGCTCTGTGTAAGTAAATAGAGTAGAAAAGAATATTTGTGAAGTTAATTCCTTTACCTCATTTTCCCAATCTCTGTCAGTTAAGGAGGAAATATTTTGAAGAAAAAAAGGTACGATTGACTCTTTTCCTCCCTCTTTCACCCCTTCTCTCTGTCCCAAATTTAATCCTAGTTTGTCTCTTTGTTCCTCCTTTCCTTTCACCTCTCTCTTCTCTCCTTTTTCTTTTCCTTCTATTCTCCTTAATCTCCCCTACATCTTCTCATCTCTGTCCATTTTATTTTTGTATTATTTTATGCAGACTTGATAATCATTATAATGTTTCTTCTGCTTTTTCAGGAACCATAGTTATAATACTCTAGTGATGATTACAATACTCTACTGATTAATATAATACTGGTTATAATACTCTAATGATGAGTGTCGTGCATGGCACAGTAAAGCCTCACTTCCTTTCACCATTTTCCTGGTGTCCCTCCCTGGCATAATCCCGTCATTCTCCCCACCCCCCAACCCTCCCCCTGTCCTGTGGTAAGCTTACAACTGAAGACCAGTTCTTGATTTCTGCGGCCTTTGGGCATTTGGTACACCCTTGCTTTTTTCCTTTACAGCCCACATATGAGAGAGACCATTCTGCCTGTCCCTTTCCTGACAAACTTTACTCAGCATGCCGTTCTCTAGATCCATCTGCACAGCAGCAAATTGTATGATTTCATTGTGTTTATGTACCATCATTTATTTATCCATTTATTTGTTTTTGACACTTGGCTTGTTTCCATATTTTGCCAATTGTGAATAATGCTTAAATGAACATAGGAGTGCCAATGCATTTTCTGAACAGATTTTTTTGGTTTCCTGGATTGTATGCCAAGAAGTGGAATTGCTGAGTCATATGAAGCTGTTACCAGTCCTTAAGGAGTGTTCTTATTTTCCAAAAAGGTTCAGAGTCTTTGGAAGTCCACATTCTACAAGTAGTGAATGAGTATCCTTATCCTTATTACCCCCAACAAGCACACACACACACACACACACACACACACACCAACACTGATTGATTGTTTTTATTCTTTGTGATGTATGACAGTCTCCCTGGTATGAAATGAAATGCCATTGTTGTTTTTATTTGAATTTTTCTGATCATGGCGTTTTTCATATATCATTTGAACAGTTGTATCTTCTTTGAGGAATTTTCTGTCCATCTCCTCCTCAATGCCCTCCCCCATTTTTAATGGAATTGGTTAGTTTTATTTCTTGTAAACTGTCGGGGTAGCTGCCAGGGTCCCCAACAGTGTCAGGACAGAAGTTCTCTTCTACCTCCAAGGACGCCGGGGAACAGATGAAAACTCACAAGTCCGTTGCAATTCCAAAAAGGCTTTTAATAGTACAAAAATTCTTCCACAGCACTCCAATATGATGAACAAACTCTAGCTCTGGTCCGAACTTAGACCAGACAAAAGAGCCTAAGTCTCCCACCAAAGAGAGAGAGGATCTCACCCGAGATGAGTCCTACCCAGAAGAAGGAGCAAAAGGCCAAGAGCCAAAAGCCAAAAAGCAAAAGCCAAAAGCCGCAGGAGCTGGCTGTAACTATCTTGAGGAAAGTCCCTTCAATTCCCATTTTCTGGAGCGTTTTAATCATGAACGGGTGCTGGATCTTGTCGCTAGAACTGAGCATTAAATAGAGGCAAAAGGATACACATGACAACCTTTTAATGTATGTTCTGTAATCCATAGTCTGGAAGGGAAGGAAAAGAGAAAGAGAGAGAAAGACAAAGAAATAAAGAACCTGCCATGGAGCAGGGCTGGGGAAGGGGGAGGGAACCGGGGATGTTGGTGGTGGGAGATGGGCACTGGTGGAGGGACGGGTGCTGAAACACTGTATGACCAAAACCCAAACATGAACTTTTTAATTGTATATCTTTTTATTTGTATGGAGATGGGCACTGGTGGAGGGATGGGTGCTGAAACACTGTATGACCAAAACCCAAACATGAACTTTTTAATTGTAAAAAAAAAAAGCAGGAGCCAAAGCCGAAAGCGAAAAGGCTCAAAGTGAAGGGTCCTCAAGTCAGCCCCTTATATACACCAAAGTAATCCAACCGGGAGGGTCATGTCAACAAAGAACCCTAAACAGAGTGTAGAAGAGCAGTGCCACACCCTATTGCAGGTATAAAGGTTATGCCAAGGACTAATCCCGAGATTATCTCTTATGTAAAACACTGTAGAGAGAGCTGATGTAGAGAGAGCTGATATAAGTAATACATCTTAATTTCATGAGCTTCATGTAATCTAGATGGTACCCACAAGGTCCTTCTTATTATTATCTGCACCAGGGTGATTCTGAGGATCTTGTTCTCATGTACTGAAAGGGTCACACTCGCCTGCTTAGAGCAAACTAGTATGATCCTTCCTATAGTCTTCCTATAGTCTCAACGTAGCCAGGGTGGTAGTCTCCAGGTAAATTCTAACTGTCCCACGCTGGGTGCAGTGGGTATAAAGAGGAGCTGTGCCCAATCTAGAAAACATAGAAGTCTTAGTAGATGTATAAGTCAGAAGTTATTCAATCAAGGTGACTTCTGTAACTGCCACACCCTCTAGCAGTGTTTACATAGAAGAGAGATCTCATTAGAATGAACCCTGGCTTAAATAGATTAAGCTGGGAGTGGGCAAAACAACAAAACTCCCAGAGTAGCTAAACCTGTCCTCCAACAGTAAACTTTAACCTTTCTTTAGATAAGTGGTGGGAAAATATTCTTTCCCAGTCTGTGTGGTGTCTTTTATTCTAGTCCTAATTTCTTTTTGTAGTGCAGAATTCCTTAGTTTGATACAGTCACATTTGTTTATCCTTCCTTCCATTTTCTTGGTAAATGATGTTGAATTATTGAAGATACCTCTAGCTTCAATATCATGGAGTGCTCTACCTATGTTTTATTCAATATAATTAATGGATTCAGATCTATTATTGGTATCATTAATCTCACTTAATTTTTCTTTTATGCATGATATTAAAATGCATCATTGTCATCATCATCATCACCACCATTATTATTGCATATAACTGACCAATTTTCCCAGCACCATTTGTTGAAGAGGCCTTCTTTTAAAACTTCAATTATTTCGCTACTTTACTGAAGATAAAGTATCCATCTTCCTGAGCATCAATTTCTCTACTCTTAGTTCTATCCCATTCGTCAGAGAGTCTTTCCATATTCAATACTACACTATTTTGCTTACTATAGGTTTTTAGTGCAGATTGAATTTTGGGAAAGAGAAACCTTCCATCTTGTTTTCTCCAAGGATTTCTTTGGCTATTTGGAGGAGAGGAGTCTTATTACCTCATACAAATTTCAGAAATGTTTGATATGTCTTTAAAATGTCATGGGTATTTTTATAAGGTGTGCATTGGATGTGTTTAATGCTTGGGAGGATTGTAATTTTGACACTGTTGATCCTTCCAATCTATGAACAGACAATGTTTTCCATTTTACTCATGTCTTCTTTTATTTCTTTAAGTAATAATTTATAGTTTTGTATGTCTTTCACCTCTTTTATTTAAGTTGATTCCTAGATACTCGGTTTTCTGTGGCAATTTTTGACATTTAAAAACAATTCTCTTTTATTTCATTATTTGAATATAGAAAATTTATTTATTACTACATGTTGGTTTTGTAATTCACCATATTATTGTACAAGTGTGCTGTTTCTGGCTGTTTCTGGAGCTTTCTTTGTAGAGTCTTTAGGGTTTCATAAGTTTAGTAACCTTTCATTCACAAGTAAAGTTAAACTTTTATATGACAGGAATGCCCTTAATATCTCTTTCTGGTCTAATTTCTATGAAAAGAAATTTCAGTACTATACATAATTGTTTTGGTGAGAGTGGCAATGTTATCTTATGCCTGTGGATATTAGAGGAAAGGCTTTTAGGTTTTGCACAGTTGAGTGAAATGGTGTTTTGCTGAGGGCTTGTGGTAAATGGTGTTAATTATACTGAGGAAAGTTCCTTCAACTTCCATTTTGTTGAGACTTATTACTGTGAATGGGTGTCAGATCTTATAGAATGCTTTCTCTGCATCTATTAATATGAACATATGATTTTTATTTTTCCTTATATTGATGGATATATTATGTTGATTGACTTAATATTAAATCATTTTTGCATCTTCAGGATGAATCACACTTGGTCATGGTGTATGATCTTTTAAAAATAATGTTTGTGATAATTTATTGATATGTAATTTTTAAACTATGTAAGTAAAGATATTAAAATTATGTATACAATATAATTTAGTGCCTCTCTCATTTACAAAAAAAGTTTTCAACTCTGGTATAAAATGCACTAACTCTTATTTTGCACTTGGGACTGATTGTGGTAATAATGCTGTCTTTCCTGTTATTAATAAAACTTTTGTTTTGTTTTTTGGGCAAATCTAAAGATGCTCAGGCCTTACTCCTAGCTTTGCACTCAGGATTGTTCCTGGCAGTGCTCAGGGACCATATGGGATGCTAGGGATAGAACCTAGGTTGGTTGCATGCCAAAAAAATGCCATTCCCACATAAGGACTCCTTTTTCACCCCAAACCCACAAATAGCAGTTGCTTCATATATTTCAATTTTTTAAAAAAATTCTCTTTTCTATTTTGGAGAATCAAAATTGACTGTGTTTATTTATTTTTAACTTATATCCGGGCTGAATGTTTGTTTGTGCCTGAACACATGCTGTCTTTCACTGTGTACATGGACTCTGTAAAGAAAGACTAACCCTAGTTCCCCTTATGCATACCCACCCTTAGTGTTCCACCCTCACATCGCTTTGAGCCCGTGATTCCAGCCTGAAGGAGTGCAAGCAAGAGGTCATGGCCTTGGTCAAGAATATTACTATCTGTACAACAAGTTTTAAGTCCTTTTAATATGTGCTATTCTGACTGGCATGAGATGATATCCCTTTGCTGCTTTGATTTAAATTTCCATAATCATGAGTGGTGATGAACATCTTTATGTTATTTAAGCTACCTGTATGTCTTTGGTAAACTCTCGTCTCTTTGCCCTGCTTTTGGATGTGGTTGTTGGAATTTTTTTTGTTGATTTTTTTTAAAAAAAGTAAGTCACTGTGAGTTACAAAGTTACACAGTTACTCATGATTGATTTTCAGACATAATATTTTCTTTCTTTTATTATTATTTTTTTATCCCTCCCCCAAATCCTCCCTTCCCCTCAGACTTACAAGTTTCTAACATTGATCCCTTCACTAGTGTCCACTTCCCTCCACCAGGGTCCCCAATTTACTTCCTATCCCCTCCAGCCTGTGTTTATGCTTTATGTTTGGCCTTTGCCAGAGTGATCAATTCCCTCCACCATTGTTATAGTGTTATTTCTTCCACCCACCCTCTCTTCCAGTGCAGGTTTCCTACTGAAGGCCAGTGCTTGGGCCTCTGTGTCTATTGCCTTTGGGCTTTCCTCTACTGTTTCTTTATAATTACATGTGAGAGTGGTAATTATTTGTCTGTTCTCCCTCTGACTAGCTTCACTCACTCTGCAGTGATACTCTCCAGGTCCATCCATCTGACAGAACAATTCAGGATTTCATCTTTTCTTACAACTGAGTTAGAATTCCATTGTGTATATGTGCCATAGTTTCTTAATCCAGTCATCTGTTCTTGGCTACTTGGGTTGTTTCCAGATGTTGGGCTACTGTGAGTAGGGCTGCAATGGACATAGGAATGCAAATGTCTTTTCTGCACTGGGTTTTTGGCTCTTGGAACATATTTAAAGCAGTAGTTCAAGTCTTAGTTTTTTTTTTGAGTCATGTCCAAATTGTTTTAAAAAAGGCTGTGCATTCCCACCAGCAGTAAATGAGGGTCTTTTTTTTTTTTGATGTGTGCTAGTCTCTCTGGTAGAAGGTGATATCTCATTTTTTCAATTTTTATTTTTTTGCTTTCCCTGTTGATTAGTGATGAAGTGCATTTTTGTATGTGTTTTGGTCATTTGTATTTGTTCTTTGAGGAAATTTCTGTTTATCTCTTCTCCTGGTTTTTTTTTTTTGGTGTTGTAGGGGTTTTGCCTTGTAAAATGATACCAGTGCTTTATATATATTTGATATTAACACCTTTTCAGATAAGAGGTGAACAAATAATTTTTCCCAGTCTGTGAGCTGTCTTTATACTCATTGTTTCCCTAAATTTATTTTTATTTATTAACTTATTTTAAATGGAATCACCCATGAAATATAGTTACAAAGATTTCACAATCAGGTTTCAGTCATATAATGAATGTTTCATCACTCATATCTCCACCAGTGAACATTTCCCACCAGCAATATCTTCGGTATCCCTCCCATCTTCCTCCTCCCCTCTCAGTCTGCCTATATGCAGGTACTTTTCTTCTTATTCTCTTCCTCTCTCTCTCTCTCTCTCACTTTGTCTCCCCTTTTGAGCTTTATAGTTTGCAATACAGATACTGAGAGGCCATTGTGGTTGGTCCTTTACCTGCTTTCAGCACGTATCTCCCATCCAGAGTAATCCCTTCCAACCCTCATGGTCATAGTGGTCCCTTCTCTCCCAATTTTCCTTTCCCCCAGCACTTGAGCCAGGCTCCCAACTGTGGACCAATCCTCCTGAACCTTGTTTCCTATGTCTTTTTATATTCCACAAATGAGTACAGTCATTTTATGTCTGTCCTCCTTCTGACTCATTCAGGGAGAAATTCTTAATTTTTTTTTTGCTATTTCCATTTTTATTAGCAATGAAGAAAACTTAAGATCTAAAACAGATGAGATGTTAATATCTGTATCTTTTTGTTTGAGGTTTTTTTAAGTATTTTATTATACCACCGTGAGATATAAAATAAAAAGATATACAATTAAAAAGTTCATATTTGGGTTTTGGTCATAAACATATATCAGGAGGTCTTGTCAAAAGTGGAAATTATCACAAACGTGTGGGAGTCAGAGATTAGGTAAGACAGAAAATGGAACAGTGTACTAATAATTGTCGAGGGTACTAATGCCAACCTAGAACTGAGCATTAAATAGAGGCGAAAGGATACACATGCCAACCTCTTAATGTATGTTCTGTAATCCATAGTCTGGAAGGGAAGGAAAAGAGAAAGAGAGAGAGGGAAAGAAATAAAGAGAGAAATTCTTAATTTAATGTAGTTCCATTTGTTTATATTTGCTTCTACTTCCAGTGGTTAATCAGCATTACTTCCTTAAAGATGCCTCTAGCCTCAATATAGTTCTGCCTATGTTTTCCTCTATGTAACTTATGTATTCACATGCCATATTGAGCTCTGTAATCTGTTCCAATTTGACCTTTTTCATATTTAGAAATGGGTCTAAGTTAAATTTTTTGCATGTGATCAATCAGTTTTCCCAACAACTGATGAAGAGGCTTTCCTTGCCTGCATATTTTTTTGCCTCATTATTAAGATTAATTGACCATATATCAATTATATTGTTGAGGTTTGTGAGTGTTTTATCCTGTGATTTTGTTTTTGGGAAGATTTTTATATAATTTCTATTTTCTTGATATAAGTTGACCTGTTCAGGTTTTCCAATTCTTTTTGAAACAACTTTGGCAGGTTATGGAAGTCCAAATATTGATCCATTTATTCTAGGTTCTGGTATTTCATGGTATAAATCTTTTCAAAGTATCCCCAATGATCCTTAGAATTTCTGTGGTATTTGTTGTGAATTTTCATTTCTGATTTGGTGTATTAGGGTTTCGTCTCTTTGTCAGTTTTACCAATGATTTGTCAATCTTGTTTAACTTTTCAAAGAAGTGTGGTTTTGTTGATATATATCTTTATATATTGTTTTCATTTCACTAATTTTGTTCTAAGTTTTATTATTTCTTCTACTTGATTTTTTTGAAGGTCTTTTTATGATTGCTTAAGTTGTGCGCTTAGGTTGTTTAACTGGGCCCTTTATTCTTTCCTAATGAACATTTATTTATATTACTATGAAATTACCTCCTAACACCACTTTAGCTGTGTCCTATGTGTTCTTGTAGCCATGTTTTCATTCTGCTATTTCCAGGAATATTTTTATTTCCTTTCTGGTTTCTTCATTGACCCACTTGTTCAATAGTGAGTTGTTTAATTTTGAAGTACTGAGTTTTACCCTCATTTCTGTTTATATTTACTTCCATTTTCTTTTTTTTCCCAGTTTTTAATATATTTTATTATACCACCGTGAGATAAACAATTACAAAAAATATTCATGTTTGGGTTTCGCCATATAGTGTTCCAGCACCCATCCCTCCACCAGTGCCCATGTTCACCACCAATATCCCTGATTCCCTCCCCCCCTCTCCTAGCCTGCCTCTATGGTAGGTTCTTTATCTCTTTTCTCTCTTTTCTCTTTCTCTCTCTTTCTCTCTTCCTTATCTTACAATTTGTGGATTGTAATGCATACACTTAGAGATTATCATGTGTATCTTTTTGCCTCTATTTAATGCTCAGTTCTATGTGGGTAATAGCACTTTTGACAATTGTTGGCACACTGTTCCCTTCTCTGTCTTACCTAACCTCTGACTCCCACAAGTTTGTGGTAATTTCCACCTTTGACAAGACCTCCTGATCCACGTTTCACCTGACCTTGGATATTGGTATCATAATATGTATATATATCATAATGTGTATAAATAGTATATAGAATGACTGCATTTATTTGCATGACATAAATATATATACATATTTATACATATTATGATATATATACATATAATAACTTCCAATTTTCAATGCATCATGGTTTGAGAGGGTATTTGATATAATTTCTATCCTCTTGATCTTATAGGAGGTAAGTTTTGTGACCCAGCATGTTGTCTATCTTGGAGAATGTTCCACATACACTGGAAAATAATTTGTATTTGACTTTTAGGAAATTAAATTATACACACACATACACGCACAATATGATTTTACAGGAAGAATTGGACCATATCTTCCTTTAAAACTAGTGTATCCTTGAGTTTTTGTCTAGTTGACCTATCTAAAGACGATAAAACAGTGTTGAAATGTCAGACTATTATATTGCTGTCAGTATCTTTCTTCATATCTATTAGTAGCTGGTTTTTAATTTTTGATGGTCTACCATTAGGTGCATAAATGTTCATGTGTGTGAGTCTTGAGTTCTTCCTGATACTGTATCCCTTGATCATTAAGAAATAATACTACTTATGCCTTACAGTCTTTTTTTGGATGATTGGTTGCTATGCGGTTTTAATATATATAAAAATTTAAAATATTTTTGCATTTTTTAAATTTTATTCTACCACCATGAGATATACAATTACAAAGATGTTTATGGTTGGGCTTCAGTCATATAGTATTCCAGCACCCATCCCTCCACCAGTGCACATTTCCCACCACCAAGGTCTCCAGATTTCCTCCCTGCTCCCCCAGCCAGCCTCCATAGCAGGAACTTTTCTTCTTCTTTCTCTAAAAACATATTTTTTATTTTTATTTTAAAAATTAAAAATTTTTTAAAAAAATTAGACTGCATCTCTTAACCGTAG
This sequence comes from Cryptotis parvus, assembly GCA_021461705.1. Lineage (NCBI taxonomy): Eukaryota > Metazoa > Chordata > Mammalia > Eulipotyphla > Soricidae > Cryptotis > Cryptotis parvus. The sequence goes on from JAJIBD010006117.1 coordinate 64,735, forward strand.
CCAGTCGACTCCAGAATGGGCAGGTCCGACCAGCCACCAGGCACTGGAGGGTGGTGGGTTCTAGCCCTGGCCCACCCCCCAGCGAGCCCGCAAGCCACACCCCCCCCGAGGGCCCCAACCGCTCTCCCGCAGACCTCCACCAGCAACCGCCTGAGCCCGCCACGATCCACCCGAAGTCTTTCTAAACCGCCGGCCGGTCTCAGAGAGAGCTGCTGGCCTCCCGACCAGCCACTCACGGGCGCCGGGGGGGTTCTGCCCGGCCCACCACCCCAGGAGCCTCAAAGCCAGACGCCCCCCCACTCCAGAGGGCCTCCATTTCCACATCCGGACTTCTCCTCGCAGACCTCCACCCAGCAGCCAGCCTAAGCGCCGGGCGGCAAGCGGCCGCACGGTCATCAATATATGCTGACTTAGAGATGCCTACAGAGTATGTACCTGCACGGAGAGCCTGGCAAGCTACCCGTGTTGTATTTGATATATATGCCAAATACTAGTAACACTTATAGACCTCATTCTGGAATGGATTGAGGCTCTTTCTGTTCCTGGAGCAAGCAGTGCCCTTGGGCTCTACTAGCATGAGACAGACATAGGAGATGTTGAGCCCGCCGAGCAAACATGAACGGGAAGACATGATACAGTGATAAATTTTTTTAATTAAACATTTTATTATACCACCGTGAGATATACAATTACAACGTTGTTCATGTTTGGAGGTTTCGGTCACATAGTGTTCTAGCACCCGCCCTCCACCAGTGCCCATTTCCCACCACCAATGTCCTCAATTCCCTCCCCACCTCCCATAGCCTGTCTAAATGGCAGGTTCTTTATCTCTTTTCTTTCTCCCTCTCTCTTCCTTTCTTCTCCTACACATTATGGGTTGCACTACATACACTTGGAAGCCATCATGTGCATTTTTTTTGCCTGTATTTAATGCTCAGCTCTATGTTGTTGTCAGCCTTTTCGACATTTTTTCACATATGTTCCCTTCTCTGTCTTACCTAATCTCTGACTCCCTCATGTTTGCAGTAATTTCCACTTTTGGTAAGACGATTACTATCACTATCTTCCTGTTAATCATCTATTTGCTAGAGCGGGCACCAGTAATATCTCCATATATCCTGTCTCATGCTAGTAGAACCCAAAGGCATCCACTTGCTCCAGGAACATAGAGAGCCTCAAACCATTATATTAGGTCATGGAAATGACCTAATATAAATGTTACTGGTATTTGACATGTCAAATACTATACAAGCAGCTTGCCAGGCTTGCTGTGTGGGTGGCATACTGTTGTAGTCACCTCTAAATAAAGTATTTATTGATGAACCACATGGTATTTGGCTCTGCTGGGGTGGAAGGCCAGGGCTAGAACCCGCCATGCCTCCCAGGCGCCTCTCACGAGCAGCTGGGCACAGGGAGAGCAAGTAGCAGCTCTGCCCCATGTCTGAGAGTCTCTGGTTCAGCATACCTGGGCCAGATTGAAAAAAAAAAACTGCTGCAGGGTGGGTGTCGATGATCCGGGCTGTGATAGTCTGGTCTGCTGGGTGGAGTTGTGACGAGAGGGAAGTCCGGATGTAGAAAATGGCGGGGCCCATGGAGTAGGGGAGGGTGGTTTGGTAAGACCACCTGATATATTTATGTCATGCAAATAAATGCAGTCATTCTATGTCTCTCTCTTTCCTTCTGACTAATTTCACTCAACATGATCCTTTCCATGTCCATCCATTTATAGGCAAATTTCATAACTTCATTTTTCCTAACAGCTGCATAGTATTCCATTGTGTAGATGTACCACATTTTCTTTATCCAGTCATCAGTTCTCGGGCATACTGGTTGTTTCCAGGTTCTGGCTATTGTGAATAATGCTGCTATGAAAATAAAAGTGCGGATTGTGTTTCCACTGTGTGTTTTTGGCTTCCCAGGGTATGTTCCCAGGAGTGGTATGGCTGGGTCAAAAGGGAGCTCAATTTCTAGTCTTTGGAGGAATGTCCATATTGTTTTCCAGAAAGGTTGTACAAGTTGACATTCCCACCAACAATGTATGAGAGTCCCCTTTTCCCCACATCCACGCCAGCACCTGTTGCTTTTACCCTTTTCAATATGGGCCAGTCTCTGTGGTGTGAGGTGATATCTTATTGTTGTTTTGATTTGCATCTCTCTTATGATTAGTGATGATGAGCATTTTTTCATATGCCTTTTGGCCATTCGAAATTTCTTCCTTGTCAAAGTTTCTGTTCATCTCTTCTCCCCATTTTTTTTAAATGGGGTTGGCTGTTTTTTTCTTATATAGCTGTACCAGTGCCTGATATATCCTGGATATTAACCCCTATCAGATGGGTATTGGGTGAATATTCTTTCCCATTCTGTGGACTGCCTTTGTATCTTAGTCACTGTTTCTTTTGAGGTGCAGAAGTTCTTTAGTTTCATGTAGTCCCATATGTTTATCTTTTCTTCTAGTTGCTTTGTTAATGGTGTTTCACCTTTGAAGATGTCTTTAGCTTCAATGTCGTGGAGGGTTTTTCCTATATTTTCTTCAATGTACTTTATGGATTCAGGTCTGATATTGAGATCTTTAATCCATTTTGATCTGATTTTTTGTGCAAGGTGTTAGACACAGGTCCAAATTCATTTTTTACATGTAGCTGTCCAGTTTTCCCAGCACCACTTGTTGAAGAGGCTTTCCTTACTCCAGTTTGGACTCTTTGCACCTTTATCAAAGATTAACTGGTCATGTCTTTGAGGGTGGGTGTCAGGATACTCAACTCTGTTCCATAGATCCACAGGTCTGTTTTTATTCCAGTACCATGCTCTTTTTCTTACTGCTGCTTTGTAGTACAGTTTGAGGTTGGGAAAGGTGATGCCTCCCATCTTCTTTTTCTAAGGATTGCTTTAGCTATCCGTGGGGGTTTATTATTCCGTACAAATTTCAGGAGTGTTTGCTCAATTTCTTTAAGGAATGTCATGGGTATCCTTATAGGAACCACATTGAATCTATACAAAGCTCTAGGGAGTATTACCATCTTGACAATGTTAATTCTCCCCATCCATAAGCAGGGAATTTGTTTCCATTTCCTCGTGTCCTCTTTTATTTCTTGAAGCAGTGTCTTGTAGTTCTCTTTGTATAGGTCCTTTACACACTTGGTTAAGCTGATTCCTAGGTATTTGATTTTCTGTGGTACAATAGTGAATGGAATCAATTTCTTAATATCCCTCCCTTTTTTCTCTTTCGTTATTTGTATATAGGAAAGCCACCTACTTTTTGGGTATTGATTTTGTACCCTGCCACTCTACTATACATATCTATTGTTTCTAAGAGTTTTTGGGTCGAGAGTTTAGAGTTCTCTAAGTATAATATGATGTCATCTGCAAATAGTGATAGCTTGATTTCTTCCTTGCCTATCTGGATGCCCTTAATGTCCTTTTCTTCTCTGATTGCTATGGCGAGTACTTTCAGTACTATATTGAATAAAAGAGGTGAGAGAGGACAACCTTGTCGTGTTCCTGATCTTAAGGGGAAGGCTTTCAGTTTTTCCCCATTCAGAATGATACTCGCTGTGGGCTTTTGGTAGATGGCTTTGACTATCTTGAGGAAGCTTCCTTCAATTCCCATTTTCTGGAGGGTTTTAATCATGAATGGGTGCTGGATCTTGTCAAGTGCTTTTTCTGCATCTATTGATAGGATCATATGGTTTTTATTTTTTCTCTTATTGATATGATGTATTATGTTGATTGATTTGCGAATGTTGAACCATCCTTGCATTCCCAGGATGAATCCTACTTGGTCATGATGAATGATCCTTTTGATGAGTCTTTGGATTCTATTTGCTAGTATTTTGTAGAAGATCTTAGCATCTGTGTTCATCAAGGAGATTGGTCTGTAATTTTCCTTCTTTGTGTTGTCTCTCCCTGTTTTGGGTATCAGGGTGATGTGTGCCTCATAGAAGCTGTTTGGGAGTGTTTCTGTTTCTTCTATTTCCTGGAAGAGCTTGAACAGGACAGGCAGTAGGTCCTCCTTAAAGGTTTGGTAGAATATGCTAATGAACCCATCTGGACTCGGGCTTCTGTGTTTGGGCAGACTTTTTTTATTACGTGTTTCAATTTCCTCGATGGCTTTAGGCCTATTACAGGTATAGGAGGTATTCTTATTTTTAATCTTGGGAGGTTATAGGACCGCACCCACCCGCCCAGCCCTCCCCACACCAACGCCCCCCCCCCCCCCCCGCCCTCCCCATGGGCTTCCCCCTACCCTCCCCCTTGTTGGACTTCAGGAATTTATCCATATCTTCTAGTTTCTCGTGTTTTGTGGCATACAGGTTCTCAAAGTAATCTTTGATATTTTGGATTTCTGTCTTTTCTGTTGTGATGTCACCGTTTTCATTTCTGATTCTGTTTATTTGGGTTCTGTCTTTCCCTGTCCTTACAAGTCTTCGCCAGTGGCTTGTCAATCTTGTTTAATTTTTCAAAGAAACAGCTCTTGGTTTCATTAATCTTTGTTGTTTTTTTTTTTTTTTTTTTCCAGCTCGTTGATTTCCTCCCAAGTTTTTTTTTTTCTTTCTGCCTGGGTTGGGTTTCTTTTGTTGGTCTTTTTCTAATATTTTCAGCTGTGAGGTCAGGTTATTTATGTGGGCCCTTTCTTCTTTCCTTGTGAATGCTTGCAGAGCTATGAACTTTCCTCTTAACACAGCTTTTGCTGTGCCCCACAAGTTCTGATAGTTGGTATCTTCATTGTCATTTGTTTCTAGGAATCTTTGGATTTCCTGTTTGATTTCTTCTATGACCCATTTGTTGTTCAGCAGTGAGCTGTTCAGTTTCCAGGTGTTTGGTTTGACTCCCCTGCTTCTGTGTATGGTTTTCTACTATTTTCCAGTTCATCATGATCTGAAAAGATAGTTGACACAATTTCTATCTTTTTTTATTTTGTTGAGGTATGCTTTGTGGCTCAGTATATGGTCTATCTTGGAGAATATTCCATGTGCACTGGAAAAAATGTGTATTCAGCTTTTTTTGGGATGAAAAGCCCTGTATATATCAACCAGCTCTCTTTCGTCTATTTCCTCCTTCAGGTCTAGTATTACCTGGTGGGGAGAGCGGGGAGCTGCTGGGTGTCGGGGCAGATGGCATCAGGAGGGTGTCTGAGGAAGCTGGGTGTGGCTTGGTCCCCTTCTCAAAGTTCCAGCGCTTTATGCTGGAAATGGGTGCCTTGGTGCTGTCTGCCGTGGGAACGCACCTGGTGGGGAGAGCGGGGAGCTGCTGGGCCTAAAATCATTTTTTAAAAAGAGAAAGATCTAGATGAACAAGCATCAGCTCTTAAAGATAAGTGATAGAGTCCAGAGAACTTGGGAGCAGGGGTTCTGCTCCTCCTTCTGCTCCCCTTCATCCACATCCTCTCAGACACTGCTGCCTTATTCAGCTGAGTACCAGCTAAATAGCCAGGGAGGCTCTCAGTGTCCTCTGGTCTTCGGGTAGAGTCGGGACATCAAAACTAGTGGGCTCCCAAATCTGAGAATCCCACACAGACCACTCAACTGACATCAAGGCCCATACTACACAGCTGACCATGCCCTACCAGTCTTAGGCCTCAGCAGGGGATCAGATGGGATGCCAGCATCGAACCTGCATCTACCGCACACAAGGAAAGCAACCTACTCGCTATATTATCTCTCCAACCCCTAAGTATTCTTGATGACGTGCTCATTTCATTGAGTTTTTAATGTATCCAACCATTTTCTTCCGGGTTGCAAGGTCTCATTTAGTAAATCTTCTATGAATCTTAAGGAAGCTCCTTAGAGTGTGATTTTCTTCTTTCACCTTGGTGCCTTTCGTGTTCTGTTTGACTTTTCCCATTATGATTCTGATGTGTTCAATAGTTTTTTTTTTTTGTATTAGTCTCTTTTTCCTGGTGCCCTTTCTGCCCCTTGACTCTATGTGAGTGCACTCAACTCTGGAACCTTCAATGTTCTATCTTTATCTTTGACTTTTGTCATTCTGACCATGGTGTGTCTAGGAGTATTTTTATTTCAATCCATGTTATGCTGTTCTGTTCCAATCTCTTGAAATTGGGTGAATGTAATCCTCAACTCTAGAAACTTCTTAGTTATGATTTATTTAATTTTTTATTGAATCACAATGAATTATAGAATTACAGTTATTCATGATTAAGTTTCTAGAACACAATGTCCCTAAACCAGTCCCTTCATCAGTGTCCATTCATTTCTCTCCAGCAATGTCTCCAGTGTCCCTCTCCCCATCTCAAATCCACCTCTATGGCAGGCACTGTTTCTTTTTTTTTTCTACTCCCATCCTTTTACACACAGTGGTTGCTGTTACTGATGGGGTATCATTTATGGCACTTTACTTCCTTTCAGCATCTTGTCCTGGTTCAGTGTGACCACTTCCCTCTAGCTATGATTTCTTTGAATAGTGATTTTTTGTTGGAATTGCCTTCTTGTTCCTCAGATATTCTGAAGATTCTGAAGTTTCTCTTAAATTTATCCCACAATTGTCTCATATCCTATTCATTTATTTTGAGACCTCTTACCATCTGTTGTTTTAGAGGGTTTTCCTATATCTTGTCTTGAAGTTCGATGATTTTATCCTCAGCTGCTAATACTTAGCTGCCAAGCCTTTCCTTGAGTTTTTAGTTCTGTTACTTCTGATTGTAGTTTTCTGTCTCATCCTTTCCTGTGTCTTATTGACTACCTGCAGTATTGTTTCTTTGAGCACGTAAAATGTCCTCAACATGTTCTCTAAAATCCCAATCTGGGAAGTTACAGAGCTGGTTAATACTGATTGAGTCTTCCATTGAGACTATAGAAGTTGTAGAGCAGGTTAATAGTAGTTGAGTCTACAACTCAACAACTTCACTCAGTAAGCTTAGTTCAGTTCCATGCTGGTTCCCCATGGCATCTATTGCAATCTGGGGGTGAATCTTTCTAATTTACCGTTTGTGCCCTTGCCTCCCTCACCAGGGACCCTCTGGGGAAAATAGAGCTGGTTCTTCTCTTCCTTCCACTTTGAAACTATTCCAAACAAATTTCTTGTTATTAACTAGTTGTTTAGAGTTTCATAAGATGGTTCCAGGAAGGCTTTCAGTGTCATTGACCCTGCTATGATACTACTATTGCTGAAATTTAGGTTTCTATAATGTCTTACTCCCAACAGCTACCTTTGTGAGTTTATGTGGGGATAAGTGATTGTAGCTAGGAATAAGTTAATGTTAGCATAGTGTGTGGTGGAGACCAGTCCATCCACTCCAGACTCAGTTAAGTGTAAGAGTTTAGTGTTTACTCATCCATTGTTGGTGGGAATGCCGGCTGGTACAGCCTTTCTGGAAAACAATATGGACATTCCTCCAAAGACTAGAAATTGAACTCCCATTTGACCCAGCCATACCACTCCTGGGAATCTACTCTGGGAAACCACAAATACGCAGCGGAAACACCATCCCTACTTTTATGTTCATAGCAGCATTATTCACAATAGCCAGAATCTGGAAGCAACCAGAGTGCCCGAAAATCGATGGCTGGATAAAAAGCTTTGGTACATCTACACAATGGAATACTATGCAGCTGTTAGGAAAATTGAAGTTATAAAATTTGCCTGTAGATGGATGGACATGGAGAAGATTATGTTGAGCGAATTAGCCAGAAGGAGAGAGACAGATACAGAATGACTGCATTTATCTGCATAACATAAATATATATGTACATATTATGATACCAATATCCAAGGTCAAGTGAAACATATATCAGGAGGTCTTGTCAAAGGTGGAAATTATCACAAACGTGTGGGAGTCAGAGGCTAGGTAAGACAGAAAATGGAAGAGTATGCTAACAATTGTTGAGGGTACTAATACCAACCTAGAACTGAGCATTAAATAGAGGCAAAAAGATACACATGACAACCTTTTAATGTATATTCTGTAATCCATAGTCTGGAGGGGAAGGAAAAGAGAAAGAGAGAGAAATGGAAAGAAATAAAGAACCTGCCATAGAGGAGGGACTGGGGGGGGGGGAGGGAACCGGGGACGTTGGTGGTGGGAGATGGGCACTGGTGGCGGGATGGGTGCTGGAACACTGTATGACCAAAACCCAAATATGAACTTTTTAATTGTAAAAAAATAAAAATTAAAATTAAAAAAAAGAGTTTAGTGTTTATTCTCCATGACTTATGAAAAAAGGATAGTAGCTACATACTTCTGGGGAGATCCAAAGATGATTTTGGAGATTTATGGCATTCCTTCCCAAGGGCTGCTAGAGATTTGGGAAGGACAGGACCAGCATATGGTATATAGTATGTGATCTTATGTTATAAATATGATTTTTTGTTTTAAAAATAAATATAAAAACACTCTAAGAATTATATAAAGTTCTTGATTCCTCTACATAATTACATAATGTGTACATGGGCTTTGATTCTGTTTTTAGAATGATCTAGAAAAAATCACATTCTGTCTTCTTGCATATCTGTACTCCCACTAGCAAAATATGTACTTTCTGGATATATATGTCATGTATTATTTCTGGGAATTATTATTGTTATTATTATTATTACTATTATTATTATTATTTTAAAATATTTTATTATATGATCTTGAGGTATACAATTACAAAGATGTTCATGTTCGGGTTTCAGTCATACAGTGTTCCAGTACCCATTCCCCAATCAGTGCCCATTTCCCACCACCAATAACCTATTTCTGGGAATTAATTTCTACTTTATATCTTCTTGGGAGTAATATGTGTCTATGGTCATTGTGTGACAAGGTAAAGAGAAAACCCAAAATTTTACTCTAAAGATTTGCTTTTGTCACACTGACCATAAATGAAGTTATCTGAGCTTGCTCTCATACAAGGAGATGAATTTGTTCTCTTCATAATTACTATGTGATGTCACCCCAGATAATTTGAAAACAGACAGTTATGCTACATCTAAGGCTCATTGAATCGGGGTCAGGAATATAAAAACTAGCCTCCTCAAGGGTACTCAGGCAAGGTGGAATAAGCTGAGCTTGGACTCAAAGATAGTGCTTTGGCCAGGGAAATTAGTGATGCACCAGCAGTGGAGGAGAATAACAGGCACTTCGGTGGTGGTGGTATGCAGTAAATCTGTACCATGTTTTTGTTTTGTTTTGGGACACATAGAAGTGCTCAGGTCCTGTTCCTGGTGTTTCACTCAGGAATCACTCCTGACAAGATCAGGGGACTATATAGGAAGTTGGGTATCAAACCTGGGTTTGCCATAAGCAAGGTGAGCACCAGTTTTACTATTTCTCTAGTCCCTGTACAATATATATATTTATATATTTATATATATTTTATATTTATTTATTTATTTATTTATTTATTGCTTTTTTTTTTTGAGTCACACCCGGCAATGCTCAGGGGTTACTCCTGGCTCTGCACTCAGGAATTACTCCTGGCGGTGCTCGGGGGACCATATGGGATGCCGGGGAATCGAACCCGGGCCGGCATGGGCCGGCCGCATGCAAGGCAAGCGCCTACCCGCTGGGCTATCGCCCGCCCCCAATATATTTTTTAAATAACTTTACAGTGTTGGACAGTAATATTAGATGCATTTTTTGAGATATGTTAAAACGACTTCCAAATAGTGCTTTGGGTAGATTTGATTTATAAATAATAGTGTAGAAATACAAAATACTTAGATACATGTGACTGCAACTATACTGATCAATCACTTGTATCACTTGTCTTCCTGTTGATCATTGATTTGCTTGAGCGGGCACTAGTAGCATCTCCATATGTCCTGTCACATGCCAGTGTAGCCACAAGGGCATCTGCTAGCTCCAGGAACATAAAGAGCCTCAAACCATTCCATCAGGTCATGGGAATGAGGTCTATAATTATTACTGGTATTTGGCATATCAAATATGACACGGGTAGCTTGCCAGGCTCTGCTGTGCAGGTGGGATACTCTTGTAGTCACCTCTAATCTCGAGCGAGCATTTATTGATGAAACCACGCGGTTGTCTGTGAACAGCTCTTCTGCTGAGTGGATCTTTGACGAGAAGGGAGTCCAGATGTGGAAAATGGCGCCCCTCATGGTGTGGGGGATTCCTCTAGCTTCTTGCAAGGCTCTGCTGGGGTGGCGGGCCAGGGATAGAACCCGCCTTCCCTCCCAGGTGCCTCGTGATCAACTGGGCACAGGGAATGCTGGTAGCAGCTCTGCCCTGTATGTGTAGTCTCTCTGGATCATAACATATATAAAAATTGGCATCATAGGGCAATTTAGTGTGTATTGGTACCCTGAGATACACAATGAGAAGTAAAGCGACAGACTCTCTGTACCCTTTTCAAATGCAGGTATTTCTTATACATAGACATATATAACTTATACCCCTGAAATTCTGTATTATTGCTATCTAGTGAAATGAGAGCAAAAATTTGCTATTAAAATTGGACAAAATTTTGCAATGCTAGTAAATTATATGTTACAGTTTCTCTGATTTGATTGAATCTAAAATAATAAACTAATATTATTTTGTGCCATCTTGTTTAATATCATAATGTGAATCTTTAGTAATTAAAAATTTAGAAATTAGTGAAAGAGAACTAACATTTATTAAATAGCAACATATATTATTTTATTTAATTCTTAAAAGAATTTTGATGTTTTAATTGTGTTTAAGAATGCTCTTTGGAATTAAGTAACTATCCTATTAAAGGAGTAAACTTGCTACAGTTTCTTATTTAAAGAACAATACACTAAACAATCCCAATAATCCTTGCCTTTAAAGTGGCTAAAATGAGAACTGAGTTTTGTTTTCATATGTATTTTTTATCACACCGAATGGTTCTTTGGACTTTCTCCTGGCTTTGTGCTTAGGGCTCACTCCAGCCAGTGTTTTGTAGTCCATACAGGGTGCTGGGGACTGAGCCAGGGTCAGTCATGTGAAAGGCCAGTGCCCACCGTAAATCTCCAGCCTTAAGAAGTGAACTTTTAAGATGTAAGTGACTTAGTAAGAGAATGTGAGAGACAAGGCATGAGCTATAACTTTTTTTGCCTCACTGCCATTATAAAATATTAGAAATATTTATATAAAAATGAAATAGCACTACAATTAGTGTGACTTTGTAGCATGTGATTTTTTAGCCTAATGTCTCGAAAATGTAAAGCTTTATTCTGCTCTAGGGAGGAAACACTTCTTGCTTGGATCTAACTTCATGTCTGTAGAATCATACCATAGAGTGACAGGCATAAACAATTTTTTAGCAAGTTGGTTTAATATGACTCCTGAGAAAGTTTTCTTCTTATGCAAAAGGTTTTTGCTGATAAAGGCTATACTAAAGAACTTTCTAGTTTCTATTTGTTGCTATCCTATTGCTAACTTTTATTAGCAATTGTAAATAAGTAGGTGCAATAAAACATTTTTTTTTTGGCTTTTGGGTCACACCCGGCAATACTCAGGGGTTTCTCCTAGCTCTGCACTCAGGAATTACTCCTGGTGGTGCTAGGGGGACCATATGGGATGCCGGGGATTGAACCCGGGCCAGCAAACGCCCTACCGCTGGGCTATCGCTCCGGCCCCTGCAATAAAATATTTAAAATTGCACAACTATCTTTGCTTTCAACTTAAAAATTGTAGTAATCTTGTCAAGAATATAGAGGTTATATTCTTATGTTATTAGATTTATATTTTTTTGAGTTATAAGATATATATCTTAGATCTTATGATTATAAGATTTATCTTATGGTTATAAGATATAAATTATGGTTTATTATAAAAATGGTTATAAGTTATAATTTATATCTTATAGTTATAAGATTTATATCTTACTTATATCTATATCTATGGTTATAAGATTTATAACCAATGATCCATCTGTGTTACAGAAGGGCGTGTAGAAATAAATGTGTTCATGCTCATCTAATCATTCTTTTTCTAATCATCAGACAAAACTGAGGACTACTGTGTTCCAGATAAACATGTTTTGGAGTCTGCTAGCAGTGCTGGGGACTCAGGGCTACTCCTGTGGTTCCCGACCCTTGCAGCATGGTAGTGGTGTTGTGGTTCAGTACTCAGGTCTTCGTGATGCAAGGGATTGTCCTCAGAGCCTTGAGTATACTTTGCATGTACTCCAGCCCTTTAAGATATTTCCTGCCCCCTCTTCCTCCATAGACATTTTGAAATTTAAATATGGGTAGCAGCTACATCTAAGTTAAGTTTAGTTAACTTTGAAATCTAATGGACAGGTGATAGTGTAATTCCTAAAACATACAAGAATTGAGATAGGAATGCATTATGATACATAGAAATTTGCTGGGAAGTCTTCATTAAGTTAACATTTAAACTGCTTCTTAAAGGTATACTAAGCGTTGTCAAAAAGGTATGAAGGTAGAATATTATTGTGGTACATTTTGTAAAAACACTGAGACACTACAAGGATCTGGTAAGCTTTGAGAATTGAAAGAGTTCACTTTTATTTATTTATTTATATTTTTGCGGTTGCAGCACATACATTTATTTTTTTTAATTTTTTATTTTTACAATTACAAAGATATACAATTAAAATGTTCATATTTGGGTTTTGTTCATACAGTGTCACTTTTATATTTACACATATTGGCTGGAGGAAATGGGATTAAGGTGAAAAAATAAAAAAAAAAACTAGAGATTTTGGTGGCATAGTTGGTTACTTTATGATATGAGCCTAGAAAAATATGTTTAAAATATTTGTAAAAATAATAGTATGACTATCCAAGGCCAGGCTAAATGGACCAGGGCGAATTGTCAAGGGTTGGAATCTGCCACAAAGGTATGGGAAGCAGACGGTGGTTAAGATAGAGAAGGGGCCAGTTTGACAATGATATTTGGGAATAGTACGCTTCGGACTAGACCTGAGTATGGAAAGTAGGTAAAGGAATATACATGATAGCCCTTCAATCTCTTGTTTTGCAAAACACAATACACAAAAGGAGAGAGAAAGTGAGACAGAAGAAAATTGCAGTCAGTAGAGGCAGGTTGTGGGAGTGGGTGGGGGGGAACAGGGACATTGGTGTTGGGAAATGTGCACTGGTGGAGGGGTGGGTGTTGGAACACTGTATGACTGAAACCCAGTCATGAACCGCTTTGTAATGGTCTATTGCACTTGGATTCAATAAAAAAAGCCACAACCATTAATACAATTCTAGAATTAGAATTGATTAGGTAACAAAGTTGTAATATTAAAATCAATAGATCTAGAAAATCAATTTATGTGAGCATTGTTATCACAGGGTTGTTAAGTCTTTGTTTAAGACTTTATTAGATTTTTAAAAGACTTTACTAAACTGTTGCTTTAGGAGGGCCAGAAACTTTAGGATCTATTGTCTGGCACAAAGAGTCAACAGGGTCATCAGCTCTGGGAGGTGAGTGTGGCTGCTGGGTCTTCCGGAAGTGGAGGATTTGCAGGGAGGACACCCACCCCGACTCCTTTAAAAACACCAGAGTTGTCATCCATTGTTGGTGGAAATGCCGGCTGGTACACCCTTTCTGGAAAAAAAATATGGACATTCCTCCAAAGACTAGAAATTGAACTCCCATTTGACCCAGCCATACCACTCCTGGGAATATACTCTAGGAAGCCAAAAATACGCAGTGGAAACACCATCCCTACTTTTATATTCATAGCAGCATTATTTACAATAACCGGAATCTGGAAACAACCAGTGTGCCCTAGAATCGATGACTGGATAAAGAAGCTTTGGTACATCTACACAATGGAATACTATGCAGCTGTTAGGAAAAATGAAGTTATAAAATTTGCCAATAAATGGATGGACATGGAGAAGACTATGTTGAGCGAAATTAGCCAGAAGGAGAGAGACAGATACAGAATGACTGCATTTATTTGCATGGCATAAATATATATGTACATATTATGATACCAATATCCAAGGTCAAGTGAAACATGTATCAGGAGGTCTTGTCAAAGGTGGAAATTATCACAAACGTGTGGGAGTCAGAGGCTAGGTAAGACAGAAAATGGAACAGTGTGCTAACAATTGTCGAAAGTACTAACACCAACCTAGAACTGAGCATTAAATAAAGGCAAAATGATACACATGACAACCCTTTCATGTATGTTCTGTAATCCATAGTCTGGAAGGGAAGAAAAGAGAAAAAGAAAGGGAAAGAAATAAAGAACCTGCCATGGAGGTGGGCTGGGGGAGGGGGGAGGGAACCGGGGACGTTGGTAGTGGGAAATGGGCACTGGTGGAGGGATGGGTGCTGGAACACTGTATGACCAAAATCCAAATATGAACTTTTTAATTGTATATCTTTGTAATTGTATATCTCATGGTGGTATTATAAAATACTTAAAAAAAACACCAGAGTTGTAAGCCTGGGGACCATATACCTGAAATTATTTGCAGTTTTCAGTTTGTACCTGAAGGTATTCGCAGTCTCTGCAGAGACTATGAAACAGTGGAGCGGAGTCCTTGGTGGTGGTAGTGGTGGGTGAGGGTACTGCTTCCAGAGCTTCCATGGGGCTGGTCAGGTGTTCTGCCTGCCCGCCTCCTGTGGATGCTCCAGAGCTTTCACCTTCCAGGATCCCTGATTCTATCAAGTCTAGCAGCTTGGTGTGCATCACCTGGGAGATTTAGTTGGGTGTGTCTAGAAAATATTTGACTTCAACTAATTTTAATAAAGTGTGGATTTTTTCTAGGAATTTATCATTTTATTAGGCTCTCCGTGGTCGACATTTTAGCGTTTTTACTGTAGCAAAAGAGACATTAGATTGTTAAAATATAATGTTACACAGAAAGTGATGTGATATGAAGTGTTTGTGATAACTTATTGAAAAAATTTGCTAGTCATTTTTTCTTAAAATGGTTTTTTGAGTTGTTTTTTGAATATGATTTTCTAGATGGCATATAGGTCAAGTGATTCTAAATTCTATAAGTAAAGGATGCTAGCATAGATTTATGATGAATAGTTTTTGTTTCTATCTTAAGAGTAAAGCTGAACATGCAAAATTGTTAAGTGAATATCATCTTACTAGTTTAGGAGAACATTAGTTGGGTATATTTGGTATCTGATTTCTTCTTTCTGTGAGTTATTATTTAAACATTTAAGATCTTCTTTCTACCAAGCTTTATTTTAATGTAAGAAGAAAGTCTGTCTTGAAGTATTTATCATAATTTTTTTCTTTAATAGAAATTAGAGTTTCTTCAATTTTAAATTGCTTGGATAGTTCACTACCAGACCATAGAATACATGATATGCTATGCAAGTTGCAAAGTTTTCCACCAAGTAATATCAGCAGTGAAAATTATCAGAGAAACAACTAATTAATCTCTGCTCCTTTACAGCTGTTTGATGCAATGCATAACTAAAAAGTCCTGTTAAATTAATTAATGATTTCAATTATGAACTTTTCTCCAAAATGTTATGATTCGTATCAGACTGATAATGCAGTGACCTGGGAGTGTGAAATCTATGTTATGAAGAGAGTTGCCAGTTAATTGATTCACAAATTATTTAAAGTTTGTTGCACCCACGGAGTGCTCAGTTTCACGACAGTTATTTCTTAAAGTGTACAAACTCCTTTTCACCTTAAGAATACTTTCCATTATTATGTTCAAATTACAGCATGTTTCTTGGATTACTGAAAGTTAAATTTTATGCTAACGTTTATGATTTAGAATATGTAGGTGAATATTTGAAATTAAATTTGTAGGTGAATATGTAGAAAGAGAAAACAAGTTGATTAAATGATAAGTGACTCTCTTTCATTGTAGTTTTTTTTATTCTTTTCACTTTTAGTAACTTTAAATTATATTCCAGACATCACTCCCTTTAGCTTTTACATTTGTTATATACTGGATTCTTTTCATTTAGAAAAATATATATATTTACACATTCGTAAAAATCTTGAATGAATAAATGACACAATGTAAGTTGTTTGATAATTGGTGTTTGGAGCATTTGGGTTGTTGGTATGCCTAAAATACCAGCTTTAAATGTTGCAGAGGGTGCTGACTTCTTAATATAAGAACATTAATTTCTGTAGGGCACCTTGAATCTTTTTATGGTATATAGGAAAAATTAAGAGAGTCATATATGCTTCTTTCCCTTTGGGTTATTTTACCCATAACTTAAATAACAAATAAAAGTGTACATATGTACAAGAAGGGAGCAAATCAATAATATCATTAATATTTTATAATACATTTATTAAAGTTTTATCACTGTTTCTCTGCTGAAGTTGTGCTGATTGTAGAGTCGATCGTGTGAACCCAGGTGAGCATCCTTGACTCTTCATGGCTAACTGAGGGGCAGGGGAAAGGGAAGTCTCCAGGGTAAACAGAAACAAGAGGAGATGGACGCTCTGGTCAGAGGCTGTGACTGTATTATTAGTGGGGTTTGCCATCTTTTCAGTTCAATACATGTTTTGGGGCTTATTGACTAGGTTGAAAAGTGCTTCCAGAGTGGTTGAAGAATACATCCTTGGAAATTCCACACCAATTTCATAGGTAGAGAGGAATTTTCTATTTAATAATAAGAAAGCAGTTTCATATTTGGAGAACTTTGCCTCTCAATTCTGAGTGGTTAGATTATTTTAGAGGCTGAGCAGGAAGCTGGGACTAACAGTATGTTCGCACATTTCACTTCGCCTGGTCACTCTTCTGTTTTGCTTATCTCATTTTGTTCGACCCATGAAAATTGCCCAAAGAGAAGAAAAATAAAGAAACAGTACTATTAAAAATAAGTTTATCTTTGTTAAACTTGCTGTAGGGGAAAAAGAAGAAACGGACTTGAAATGGAAGTAAATTTATACTAATTTTTGCATTGTGGAAAATGTACTATTTCAGACACTGACTGACTGCTTCTGTTTTCTAAAATTAAGGAGCCTATAATCTCAGCACCATTAACAAGTGCTGTCATTCAGATACACAGTGTCTGGCTGATTTAAATAAAATGAAATGAAGATAGTTGTTTCTGGTCCCTTGGCTTCACTCATTGCCATAAACATATGCTCTGCGTCCCGGTTCTTTCCATCTTATTTATGACTTTAATTTGTTGTGTGGGCTGCGCTAGAAATTAAATTTAATATAATTCTCCAAGGGACCCTGTCATATAATAACATGGTAATTTCTGTGTATCCTTTTGAAAAATGAGGAAATTAATTCTTCCTGACATGTTCTAATTATTCCAGTGTGAACGGCAAATCCGTTTTTCCTAGCCCCTGAAGTGTTCTAGGCAAATGGCTGGTGTTCAAAGCTGAGGTGCTAATGCTGACCAGCAGTGCGTTTAATTTGAAACATGAGCAGACACCTTTCAACACACCTTTGTAATATTGAAGTACTTTACAGAAATTAATTCACTACTTATTTGGCAGCTTAGCCTTGGGGTTATGTTTTTTTATTCATCAATACTATAGTCATGTTAGCATAATATTTCCTCCTTCCTTCAGTGCTTGATGTATTTGCATGAAATTTAAAGTGTGCAGTGGACAGTTCAGCTACACGAATGAAAGAAAATCAACACACTGCAGAAATAGCAGTTGTATGCCAAATTGTGCTTACACTTTGTAGAGAGGTGTACTAAAGTCTTGGATGTTAGCTTAATTATAGACTATGGTTAACAGCTTTAACTGAAATTACATAGTGTGAGTATTATCGGGACAGTCTTGCTGTGAAAACTCTACTATATACTACGCTGCTTTGCTGTAAATTGGTGTTGTGAAAATTCATTTTTTATACAGGAATGATACCATGAAAAGTCATTTTATGAATAAAATTTTTTTGAAATAAGAATCTAAAGTTCTGAATTATGCCTGGAAGAAGTAGCTATACTTTGGGAGGTAAAGGATTACAATTGTTTTTTGATGCTATTGGCTATGTGAGTGAGTGATTTATTCGTTTGGATCATTTGGACTTATTCATAAAAAGTGCAGTGATTTTTAGAGGAATATCAAAAAAAAGAATTTCTGATACTTGGTCCTTTATCTGTAATCTCTATTATAAAATTAGCTGTTATATACTTCTCTCATCAAATCAATCATTTTTTGTCAGTTCTAATACAGATCCTTTGTTTCAGTGAGCATTTGATAAATGCCATCACATATTGCTCATTTATTGTTGTAATTAGTAAGAAAAATGAATGCATGAAATTCTACTTTAAATGTAACACAGAAATATAATTATGGTTAAAGAAAGAATTGCTTTTGAAGTGACTATAGTCGAGATTCTCTTGTTTATTTTGTATGTCTACATTGTATTATCTTTCCTTTGAAACTTAAGCAGTAGAAATGACAATGAAAATAATTACTGATAAATCATATTATCTATATATTTTGTGTTAGCCATCCTGCTACTAAGTAAAATTTTATTCTCTGCATCAGTCTGCTGGGGGCTACTCTCATGTTTAGAAAGTTTGTATTTATTTATCATATGTTGTCTATAAATATATATGTATAAGTATAAATATACTCATGCACACATGCGGAAAAAGCTAGGAGATATTTCTTAAAGACACAAGCTTGATTTATTATCTCTGGCCCCATTTAATTAATTGATACATCCATTTCTGTGCAGGGTTGTTTGCTTCATAAGTCAATTTCATCCATTTTATATTTTATTCAATTTTTTTGAAGATGACTATAGCTTAATTAGGATTGTCCCTGTATTCACGTCTGCTTTTATTTTTATAAGATCTAAAAACACAGGGACTGCATTAATCTCTTTTCTGTATTATGTGACACTAAAAACTACTCTTTGAGATAGTAATAATTTGTAAATATAATATGCATATGTGCACTTATAAATTAAATATACATATGTTCTTAACCATAGCATTACACTGTGTGAAGTGTGACTAGGAAACACAAAAGTGAACTTTGAAGTAGAGATAATTTGGGAGTTGTATGCAAAGAGATAGTTAAAACTGTGGAATTAGATACCACTCTTTCCATTTCTCTTTCTCATACATAGTGATTGAAATCTTGTAGAAAAGAGAGAGGAGGAACAGTGGAAGAATGACAAAGAAGCAAAGAAAAAATAATGGCAAAAGTGTTATTTTCTAGTAGTCAAAAGGTGGAGAATTTCTATAATATATATTATATTTCATATACAGAATTCATAGTACTGATGAGGAATGCAAGGTATTAAATGGAGGGGTTAGGAGCCGGAGCGATAGCCCAGCGGATACGGCATTTGCCTTGCATGCGGCCGGCCTGTGCTGGTCCGGGTTTGATCCCCGACATCCCATATGGTCCCCGAGCACCGCCAGGAGTAATTCCTGAGCAAAGAGCCAGGAGTAACCCCTGAGCATTGCCGGGCTTGACCCAAAAAAGCAAATAAATAAATAAATAAATAAATGGAGGGGTTAACTCAATCATCTTTGATCTCAAAGTAAGGAAAGATAAGGACAGAAAGGAATGAAACTGGGGTGGGGGTAGTAAGAAGTGGATAGGAAGTATTGGGCATGGGAGGTGACAGGTATCCTGGGCCTCAAGTCCTGGGGTACATCAGTCTCTTAGAGGGAGTGGAATACGTCCAAAGTTGCAGTGAAAGGAGGAGAACCAAACCACAACAACCAAACTTAAAAAAAATGTGCCTGTCCAGTATGCTGGAGGGAGGGAACCCTGGAACACTGGTGGAGGGACGTTTACACTGGCGGGGACACTGACATTGGAATAAGGGATGCCTAAAATACACAATGAATAACTTTGTAAATCACAGTGTCTTAATTAAAAAAATATTTACTGGTCAGTAGAATCGAATACTTCCAAGACTGAGAGAGGAACTTTTCAATAGGAACTTGTTTGTAAGTCCAGTTGGTAGATGGAAAAGGTTGGCAAGGAAGTAGTGATTAAGGGGTGCAGTATTTTGGGAAGAAGTATGAGGGGTGGTTAAGAAAACAGGGACTAGGAAAGTCGCTATATGTTATAGACAGACCTTTTTTAGCATAGGGAGCACATAATAATTTTGAGCAAAGTAGCTGAAGGAAGCAAAAAAAAAAAAAACAAACAAACCCTGTTTTCTATTTATTGAAATTTTTTTGCTTAAAGCCTTTTCTTGAGATGACTTAATTTCCTAGTTCTGCAGCAAGAAAGTACCAGAAACTGAATGACTTTATGAAATGGAAATCTTACAATTCTAGGGAAGGCACTCCCAAAACAAAGTGTGATAGAGGCCAGACTCCCTCCGATTACCTGTAGGAAACTCTTGTTTTGTCTCCTTAGCAGCAGATCTGACTTGCGGCTATGGAACTGCAGCCTTCGTTTGTCAGCTTGCATCTTAGTGTCTTCATGTGGCTGTCGTATGCCTAAGGATCCCTCTCTGTCAAGTGTGGTTCCACGGCTGTCTGCAGCCATATTCAAATAAAGTCATATTCTGAAGTGTGTGGGTTAGGATTCTAACAGTTCCTGGGAGCTCTGTAGCAGAGTAATGGATACTTATAGAACACTTTTTTCTTTTACAGCTAATAGAGCTGTGAGTCACCTTTTGTTTTTTTAAACTACGTTTTTCCTATTGCAGTGTTGTTTGTTTATTAATTATGTTGGTAATTTGAAATGTTTGATATATGAAGCTTATACCTGTTGTGTGCTTTCATTAAGGCCCTCCACCTGCTTTCCAGTCTCCTTATTTAGGCAGTGCATTATTGTGTTAATCAGTATTTGTATAAATTCAACAAATATTTGTTGATCCCCTATTGTGACCTAGGATCATAATAATAGTTCTGGGACACAGCTTCTTAACTGGAATATTATGTAAAGTTTGAGTTTTGAGTTATAAATATCCCAAGATACTGTTCTTCTCCCAACTTTTAGGGTGTCAGTGTAGAGTTTGAGGTGTTGAACCCCTGGAACCAACACTTCTAGCTAATAATATTTTTGGAAGTTTACTCCATTCAGCATACCATACTATTAACACTGTCTATAAAAGATAGGAAATCTAGATTTATAGAGAAGTATAAATTGTGCTTCATTTCCAAATTTTTAATCTGACTATTAGTTAAGAATATTGCATAGATCATTTAGAATGAAAACCAGTACCCGATATTCATGGGGGTGAGGGAGTGGCAAATCCTCAAATGCAATATATGTTAAATTATTTTTTAAATAATATATTGAATTTAATTTGAGTTATGTGTCTGCGTAAAGTATTTTTATGAGGAATAAAGAAGAATTATTGGAAAGAAGTAAGACACAGGTTATGGGTATACAAAGATCTGAGTGTTTAATGAGTATAGCACTACTTGTAAGACAGAAAATTTATATAGGAAAGTTATGCAGAATTTTAAAGGGGACTTGGGGCCTGAACAATAGCTTAGTTGTATCTGACTTAGATGCCTCGTTGTGATTATTGTCACCAAACTGTGTCCTGAGCACTTCAAGAGAAACCCCTGAGCTTGGGAGTAGCCCCTGAGCAGTGCGGATGTGATTCCCAAACAAAAGTAAACTGAAAAAGGTGAGTTGGATGGAAGCAGTGACTGTAAATGACTTAAGGACTGGGTCATGTATTAAAGATTTCTGGTCAGTTAATATATAGGGAAGTATATCTTATGTATGTTAAGTATGCAGTGAAATAATTTTAATTGCCTGATTTAACCCTTGAAACTGGGAAATGGTTAAATTGAGAAAATGATCAGAAAAAAGTATAGAATATTTAATTTTAGATCTTATATGATTAATTGTTGTCTTACTAATTCAGAGGTTACTTTTTAATGCCCGATTTTCTAGTTATTTAAATTTCTCTGTGGTTCTCTTTCTTTGGCTTGTTTAGTATAGTAATAGCAGAAATAGAAGGATCAATAGATTTTTGCTTGAACTGGTATAACAGTATAACAACTGAGTTACACTCTTAGGTGGGGGAAAGAACAATTTTGACAGTTTTAGAAGCATTTTTTTCAGTGTTTTATAATAATAATGTTTTATTATTTACATTGAGAACTAACATTTTAATAATGTTATTTCTTTCAATTCCTGCAGATGGAAAAAATCTCCCCTTTTCTGTCTGTCATCTTTTAATTATTCCATCAGATTTTGGTTTTTCCCTCATCTAGATCGATACATATTTTGTTAGCTGGACATATTTCCATTTATTGAGGTGCTAATGTACATGCTATCTTTTTTAAAATTCCAATTCCAATTGTTAAATGCTATTATGTAAGAAAGAAATGTACTTTTAAATTAATATTTTATTATACCACCGTGAGATATACAATTACAAAGATGTTAATGTTTGGTTTCCAGTCAAACAGTGTTCCAGCACCATCCCTTCACTAGTGACCATTTCCCACCACCAGTGTCCTCTGATTCCCTCCTCCCCCTCCCAGCCTGCCTCTATGGCAGATTCTTTACCTCTTTTTTCTTTCTCTTTCTCTATCAATTCCTTCTCTTACACATTGTGGCTTGAAATATATACATTTATAGGTCATGTTTTTCAGTTCTAGACTGGTATTATCTTTTTTTAAAGAGGTTATCATGTGTATCTTTTTGCCAAAATTTAATGCTCAGTTCTCAGATGGTATCATCATTTTCAATGATTATCAGCACACTGTTCCCTTCTCTGTCTTACTTAGCCTCTGAATCCCACATGTTTGTGGTATACCAGGTTTTGAGTTATCGCACAGGCGCCCGTGCACCATGGGGATTGGGCTGTGTCCAGCTGTGGAGTCCAGACCAGAGGATAATTGTGGTTGTGTTGCATGAGGTTTTCTGACTTCTGGGAGCCTGGTGGAGGACAGGTCAAGGAGCAAAAACCTATCCCCACCCCAAGACACCGAATCAGTGTAGCACAGGGCGGGCAGGTAGAGTCTCCATCCTGCACCTGAATACCTGGTGTCCAGCCGAGAGCCCCAGCAGCAGTTCTGGGTGGGGCCACCAGGCCTTTATGGAGGAAGCTGAGGTGGGGGGGAGGTGACCCCAGTCCAGGTTCCCTAAAAACCTGGTTGGTGTAGAAGCCGAGTCCCACATACCTGGGCTTGAATTGGCTTCTTTCTTGAGTCAGACTGTATCCAGTTGTGGAGTCTGGACCAGAGGGTGTTTGTGGTTGTGTTGTGCGAAGTTTTCTGATTTCTTCACTTGAATTTACTTTCTGAGTTTATAGAACATGATTGGTTCCACTAGTTTGATGTACCAAACTAGTCCATGGGGAGAGCCAGATGGCAGCTCTCTCCCATGTGTCCGAGTCTCTGCATGATGGCCGATAGTCCTGAGGCAGTTTGTGTGTGGGTCCACCAGGCCTCCTGAATGGAACAGAGAGGGGAATGGGGACCCCAGCTCCCTCTCCACAAATGCCTGGTGACTTCTGCTTCCGAGAACCTCCTATCTGGGTTTGAACTCGGCTGCTCTGCTGAGCTGGGCTTGAGATCAGCATCTCTCTTGGGTGGGTTCTGATGAACTGTGGAGTCTGGACCGTAAAAATGACAGCTATTATGGTGAGCGAAGTCTCATTGACTGCTTCCGATAGAAGTCATTTTTGCTTTGTGGGAGTCACTAGCGATTAAAATACTAACCAAAATGCTAATTATTTGAACATTTTAGCCCTAAATTTCTTCATTTTTAAAATGAAGATGTTGAAAAGTATTCCCTATTTGCATCCTTTGAGGTGTATTTTTTTATAATTCTACAAGGTTAAGGAGCATGATATTATATGTATATATGCTCATATATTTATTTATATAAGGTCTACTTATTGAGTCAAAGATTCAAGCTTTGAGCAGTTAAAATATTTATTTATTTTTTGGCCAAACCTGATGGTGCTCAAGGGCCTACTCCTGGTCTCTGCACTCCTAGAACACTACTGTTTGCTTTGGGAAATAGGTAAAATAGCATCTAATGGGACCCCAACAACTAAAAAAATAATAAAATAGATTGTATAGATGTATTAATAAGACTGATACAGAAAAATCCTGAACTATGACTATGAGTGGCAAGTAGATGAGTCATTAGTTGATGACTTAAAGTGGTTGGAAGTTTTGCTTTAAATAGGAGGATTTGGTTCACACCCATGGTACTCAGGGCTTTTGCCTGTTTTTGTGCTCAGGGATCACTCCTGGTGGTGCTCAGAGAATCATCTTCAATGCTAGGGATTAAACCAAGGTTGGCCTCATGCAAAGCATGAACCTTCTATATTGTTTATCTTGTCAGTTGGTTGTATTTTTAGAGGGTATGTTCCAAATCATACTGATCCAAGAGAATCATTTTATAGAACATACATTCCAGAGTTCATCCCTTTACCAAATTTTTCTTTCACAATTGTTCATGTATATGCTCATATATATCTTTGTTAGTGCTATAATTTATGTGTTAATTAATAAGTGTTAATTCTATTAATAACGTCGAAATAACCCCCACATTCCCCATTTCAATAGACAAAAAGAATTAGAAATTAGTAAGTGAATGTGTTTTATTCATGAAAAAAGTACTATTTTCTGTTAAGATTTTCAGAAAAATGTTATCCCAGTTAATTCAAGTGAAATTAATACTGCTTGACTCAAAGTTTTGATTAGTTTAGCACTGGCAGTTTAGTATGGCTCAAGAAGATTTTCACAGGGAGAAAATGATTTTTTAAAAAAGGACTTTGACATATAATTTTAAAATCCTGAAGCAGAAATTATGTAGTAATATAAACCCTATAATATCAGAAGATTGCTGGTCATGCAGCTGGCTTGCAAAGAATATCTATTAAACAAGTGGTTTCAATATTTCATTCTTAGTAATGAAATGAAATGTACAGGGATCTAGAATTCATGGGATAAGAGCAATTTGTTGAGCATTAATATCAAACAGTTACTACTGAATTTTGTGCTTCACTATTTATCCATATGTGATTTGAATACCCCTTTAAGTGAATTAACTAACTGGATAAGTAACTAAATTTGACATGTTAGAAGATTTTTTTTTTGTTTTAGGCCGTATTTGGCGGTGCTTAGGATTTACTCCTGGCTCTGTGCTTAGGGATGCCGGGGATCAAATCAAGGTTAGCCGCATACAAGCCAAATGACCTACCATCTGTACTATCACTCTAGCCCCGTTCCCAGTACAGATTCTTGATGCTTATCCAAAAATGATTGAATTAGAATTTTAAAAGTCCTTATTCTTTCATGTCTTTGTTTGTTTATTTTTGGGCCACTCCTGGTAGTTCTTAGGACTTACTCCAGGCACTGTGCTCAGGGATCCTGGTAGTTTCAGGGGACCATATGGGGTTCTGGGGATCAAACTCAGGTTAGTTGCTTGTGCAAAAGCAGGAGCTCTAGCCACTGTACTATCATCTATCACTCCCAAAGTCCATAATCTTTCTTTCAGAGAAATTTCACAAATTATTCCAATTATTGAAAAGTCTGATATCGTCTGACCCCCCCAAAAAAAAAAACTGCAATCTGAAAAAAAGGAAACATAAATTTGGATTTTAATAAAAGTGGCTTATTTAATTTTAACTAATGCTATACACTTACTTTTAGTTTATATTAATTTATATAAGATGAACTGATCTAAGTTTATTAGTATAACTGATATTGAGAACCGACCTTTTACATTTATTTGTTTTAAATTTAAAATTCTTTAAGGGCATTTGCCTGCAAGTGACTCACCTGGGCTCAATCCTTGGGAAGTCCTATATGGTTCCCCCAAGCCTGTCAGGAGTGATCCATGAGCACAGAGCCAGGAGTAAACCCTGAGCACTGCCACATTTGTCCCCAAACAAAAAACAAATTAAATTGAAAACAATTTTAAATAATGGCATTAAGTAGCTAATCCAAGCATCATTCAGTACCATTAATAATTTAAATTAGCATATTTTGACTTCTTCACTTGTATCATTTGTCTTCCTGTTGTTCATCCATTTGCTTGAGTGGGTGCCAGTAACATCTCCATTTGTCCCTGTCAGTGCTAGTATAGCCCAAGGGCCTATGCTCACTCCAGGAACATGAAGAGCCTCAAACCATTCGTTCAGGTCATGGGAATGAGGTCTATTATTGTTACTATTTTTGGCATATCAAATACAACACAGGTAGCTTGCCAGGCTCTGCCGTGCGGGCGCTCTTAGGTTTTGCATTTACAGTGAGAGCAGGTAGCAGCTCTGCCCTGTGTCTCTGGTTCACAGTCAACAGCCCCAGAGCAGTTCGTGGGTGAGTCCACCGAGCCTCCCGGATGGGACAGAGGTGGAGGAAAGGGACCCTTGCTCCCTCTCCATGGAAGCTTGGTGACTTTAGCTTCCGAGACCAGCATACCTGGTCTTGAAATAGGCTTCTCTATAGGGTAGGGCTCTGATGAGCAGGTCTTGAGATTGGCTTCTCTCTTGGGTGGAGCTCTGACGAGTTGTGGAATCCAGATATTGAAAATAGCTGCCATCATGAGTGGGGGGTTCTTCTGACTTCTTCCAAAATATTTTGACTTGAAAAAAAATTTCACAGATTTACTTTTTACTATAATTACTTGTTATATGCTTTTGAATTAATAGTTGGAGTTCTTTCAAAGAACTCTAGAAAGATGTTATCTTATTATTGTTTCTTAGTCACCGAGTGAGGTCCAGATGTTTATAATACATAAAGTGGTGCTGTTTAAATATTATTTTTTTGTCAATTACTTAACAACTGTTTTTAATACTGGCAAGTGTGGAGGGATGAAAAATGAAAGAGATAACATAAAATAATTGCCAGAATAATTTAGAGAAAATATAGTAAGACTTAGTGGTAACTTAGTGTGTTAAAATTTTTTTTTTTAGGTAAAGTCCTTACATTGGATAATCTCCTTGTTTCTATCTATGATGTTATTTTTTCTCTCTCATCTGATCTCATACCTTATTTTCTGTAGAGAATTTAATGATTACTATAATGTAGTGAATATATAAATGAACAAAAACATTCATGTTTTAAATAAACCATTAAAATGAGTACAATTCTTACAAAACTCAGTAGTATATAAAATTTTTGGAATGTTTTCATAATAAATACTTCAAATGAAATCTGAGCCATAGCAAGTTCAATTAAAATATGAGGAGTTTAATAAATTTAAGCCACTAATAATAATAAATAGCATTAATATATCTTGTAGTTCAAATATACTTTTTCCTTTTGCAATCTTTATCTATTTTATTCTTCCTCGTGTTATCTTTATCTAGTTTTAAATTTGATTATATCTGTATATTCTTCTTCTTCTTCATCATCATCATCATCATCTTCTTCTTCTTCTTGTTCTTCTTCTTCTTCATCGTTGTCGTCGTCATCGTTGTCTCCTCCTCCTCCTTCTCCTCCTCTTCCTTCTCCTCCCCTCCTTCCACCCCCTCTTCCCTTTCCTCCTCCTCCTTCTCTTTCTCCTCCATTTCTTCCTCCTTCTTCCCAATGGTATGATATGAACCTGAATGGTTTATGATAGGGCCAGGAGGAAGGAAGATGGCTTAAAGTGCTGTAGGTCACACTTTTGCTGTAGGAATGCCTGGTCTGCCTGACAATGACAGGTTGTAAACCCCAGCCAAAATAAATGTCTAGTCAGTGGTTTCAGATATATCCCATTCTATTTCAGTTTGTCTCTTCTTTATCATATCTAATAGTGTAAATCCATAATTCATTGAAGCTTTACTGATGTAAGATCTTAACAATAGCAGCAACAAAAATTCAAAGAGGCAGAATGTCATGCATGAATCCTCCCAAACTTTAGCTAGCAGTTACTATACCAACTACCCAGAGCTTCATGTATACATTTTCCACTGAAGCCTATATTTTCTTTTCCTAACTATAAATTAAAAATTCTTAAAGGGCATTGAAATTTTCCCTATTAAAGTGAGAGAACATACATCTTTACTGAAGATTTTTTAAAAAAATATTTTATTATACCACCGTGAGATATACAGTTACAAAGATGTTCATAAGATGTTCATATTTGGGGTTTCGGTCATACAGTGTTCCAGCACCCATCCCTCCATCAGTGCTCATTTCCCACCACCATCTCTTCGATCTGTTATATGACAATTAGCATCTTAATTATAATTTCTACTATATACCTGCCAGGTATTGAGACAGTGGAGGTAAAAAATGAATAAAACAAAATTTATGCTCTGATTATGCTATAAGATATTGAAGATCTTGTACAAGGTAACTAAAAATAGCAAAAAAAGCAAGAAAAGCATAGTATGGCTTAGAGTAATGAACACCATAAAATGTGAAGAGCGATAAAGGAAGCAGGGGAGTGCTGAAGAGGGAGTGTTGAGGTGGTGAGCTGTGATTTATTGTATACACTTTCATGGATTAAGTGATGCTAGAGTTGAGATCAGAAAGACAGTGAAGGAGCAAGTCATGCATAACTGTTTGGAGACACAGGATTCTTGGAAGAGGGAACTAAAAATGAGGAGTGAGCTTGAGTTGCAGGGAGTAGTAGAATAAAGTCATTCTATCTGTGTGGTGGGAATGGTCAGAATGTGAAGGATTTAAGCCACTGCAGGGATTTGGACTTTCACTTGGAGGTAGATGAGAAACCACTGGGCTTGTCTCAGTAGAAAAGCAAAATTATCTGACGGTTGTATGAAAGAGACAGTTGTTTGAAAGCTAATGTGTTGAGTATAGACTGTACCTGGGAGACTAGTTTGGAAGTTTTTACTATAATCCATCTAGAAGATGATGAGTGTTTGGATAAATAAATGAACAACCTAATAAATAGTAGTCATATGCCATTCTGAACACACATGAAGTAAATTGACATAGATAAGTAAGTGTTCTCTGAAGATGTAATAATTGACCCAAGATCCAAAAAGATCATAGAGATTAAAAGTGGATTGTGGTGGGAGGAACTAATATATTTTCCTTTTAGTGGAAAGAACATGTACAAAGATCCTATAATAAGAGTGGTGCATGTTATGTTCCAGGAACTGGAAGATCGCTGGTGAGGCCAGAACTCAGAGAGCCAATTACTTGACTTTATTTAATTCTCAAAATAGTTTTAGGTAGTTCATCCTGTTGGCATTTTGCAGCTGAGGAAATTGGAGCTTAGAGAAGTGAAGTTAGAGTTGCTCAGGATCAGGATCCAATTACCAAGAAATAGCAGAGCTTATTTGATCATTTGAGCTCCTCACCCCATTCTCCATCATCAACCTCAGCAGAATCTAAGTGCAATGGAGCTAGAACCTTACTTTGTTTTGTTGGAAGCTGTATCAGCAGTGCGGACAGTGACTAGAACTTGGTAGATGCTTAGTAATTAATTACGAATCAATTCATGAGAACATAAATTAAAATCAAGGTATATCCAAACTACTAAGTTCAGGTTCGTGACTACTTCCTTTGTACTCAGATGCAAATCAGATTATTTATTGGGGAAGACTTTAATAAGAAATCAAAATCTTAGTCAATGCAGACTAAAGACAATTGGGTCTTAAATGAATGAGTGAACAAACAACTGTTAAAAGCAACTGTGTAATTTGAAGGGGATAAAGAAAGAAGTGTTGTGAAAGGGAAATAGAGTTAAGGAAAAATGGATTAAGTGGTTCAGAATAGACTTGCTGTCAACGAGATTGGGTGAGAAGAGAGGAAGTGAAGACAGCCGAGATTCTAAATTTGGGTGGTTAACTTCCACAATAGCTTTTACTTGATCTTGGGCCTGAAATATTTTCACTGTGCCATTCAGCAGTTTCACGTGATTTTAACTTATTTAACCAGGCTGTTTCCTGGGAAACAGAACACTGTCAATATGCCCTTCATAATTTCTCTTGCTTCTTCAAATTTTTTTTCAATCTCTAGTCCCCTTTCTCCAGACATTTTTCTATTGGCACCCTTATATTAATTTGTCACAGGTACAGTGTCACCTCAGTGACACACAGAACAGTGGTTGATTTCTCAGCTTAGAGTTTGTAATCCAGATATATAACTTTATACCTGTCTGTACATAGGTATTTCTCTCTGAAATGGAACTTTATGTATCTCACTTCTAAGAATTTAGGCTAAAATGGGTTGTTTCTTAACCACATGCCAACTCTCAGAACCTTTTACCACCTCAAGCTGTTTTTATTTTCCCTTTCATCAGAGGAAGAAATATTCTCTCCCTTTTATAAGGTATCATTCACTTATACTTTTCAACCCCGTCTTCTCCTGCCTGTGAGAACTTTGTTTTCTGTCAGCATTCTTTCTGGAAACCCTTATGTTTTTCATGGAGTTGGAGAGTCAGGTTCTCATCTTTGTTATGTTATTTTCTGGTTGGAGCTTGGAGTTATTTGACTTCTTTGAATCTTGTTCTTATCTGGAAATGCCTTTTGACCTGCTAACCTGACAAGTTTGTTATTTAGTCAGTTTGAAATGCATGCAAAAGCACTTTACAAACTAGGAAACATCATTCAGATGCTAGATATTATTATAATCTGAGCATAAATCATTCAGATGTTTCCTTAAAATAATTTTTCTCAATTTTTCTAATTCATTTAACTATTCTTATCTCTAAACTATTTTTATCTATCTATCTATCTATCTATCTATCTATCTATCTATCTATCTATCTATCTATCTATCTATCTATCTATCTATCTATCTATCTATCTATCTATCTATCTATCTATCTATCTATCTATCCATCCATCCATCCATCCATCCATCCATCCATCCATCCATCCATCCATCCATCCATCCATCCATCCATCCATCCATCCATCCATCCATCCATCCATCCATCCATCTATCCATCCATCTTGCTTTTTGGGTCACACCCAGCAATTACTACTCCTGGCTCTGCACTCAGGAATCACTCCTGGCAGTGTTCAGGGGACCATATGGTGTGCCAGAGATTGAACCCCGGTTGGCCACATGCAAGGCAAATGCCCTCCCTGCTGGACTATTGCTCCAGCCCCAACTATCCTTATTTCTTTTTTTCTTTTTTTTAGGTAGACCATTTAGAATAGCCTTTATTTGCTAAGTGTGTTGTTTTACTTCTCAGCCTATTACAATCTAACTTCCATTTCATTGTAGCTAATAAGTCAGATTGGCTGGCTTCAAGATAACTAGCATTTGCTTAATTTCATAGCCAGTAGCATTTCTCTTATATCTCATTCTTCTTGCTTTCTATAACAGTTGACAGTTTGACCAAACGGACTTAGCACAATAACTGACATAGTAGACAGTTAACACATTTTTAAAATAAAATAAACATTTTCTGTAGTTCTTGGAAGAAGCTACTTATTTCCTCCTCATAAACAAAATTTAGTTTTTCCCTGGTTTTCTTTTGAGGGTATTGTATATTCTAAGACTTTTTAACTTTCTGTGTATGAATCTTCTCTGTGTTTTTCAGCTCTGTCTTAGACTTTAGTTCTGTTCTTTATCTCTGTAGCTATACTCTGATATCTGAATGTCCTATTGTCACTTCAGATCAATCATATTTATTATCTTCTTTCTAAAGCCATTCTTTCTTTTAGCTTTTGTATTATTGCTAGTGGTACTGACATTCATTACCTGAACTCAAAACTCTGTAAATGTGTCAACTCCTTTTTCTTTGTGTATCACTAAGTGCTTATTTGTTACTCAGGTTTATTGATGCTTATTACATATAAAATAGTATTCTAGTTCTTGAAAATACATAAGTAAAACAAAACAGACCAAACTACTTGATGGGATTTTTTGTATTTTAGACAGCTGCTTCTATCCATTTAGTCAATAAATGCTTACAGAGAATAATAGGGTCCTATTTTATATGTGGTTGCCAGAGATATCTTTGATCTGAAAATGTTTAGTCATAAATCTGATCAGAGTAAGCAAGTAAGTCTTGAAAATGATTGAGGGCTGTTTAAAGGAAAGTTGGTAGCACTAGTACAATTAGATGCAAGTGAATAACTAACAACATAGTTAGAGCTAATGTTAGAGAAATTGTTAGTGTCCAGATCTCTAGAACACAGTGAAAACTTTGACTTAAGTTTCTCCTAAATGGAATTAGTTTCACCTAAACACTTCAGCGCCACCCTCGAGAACATCATGCAACAATTAGAATGGGAAGGAATGGAAGCGAAGATAGATGGTCGGCAAATACACCACCTCCGCCTCGCTGATGACATCGTTCTAGTAACACCAAACATTAGCCAAGCAGCACAAATGCTGGCTGACTTCAACCATGAATGTGGAAAGGTAGGTCTACAGCTAAATTCAACAAAACAATGTCTATGAAAAAAATGAATTAGTTCCAGATGCTCCATTCACTCTCAACAGAACAAACATCTCTGAATGCAGCAGTTATGTGTACCTAGGTCAAGAACTCAATATGGCAAATGACCTAGCACCTGAGTTGCACAGGAGGAAGAGAGTGGCATGGAACGCCTTCAATAGCATCGAAGAAATAACTAAAAGAACAAAGAAACTCTGGCTCTGGGCACACCTCTTCAACTCCACTGTTCTCCCCACATTAACATATGTCTCAGAGACCTGGGCCCTATGAAAGCAGGATGAGAATGTTATTCAGGTCTCCCAAAGAGGAATCAAAAGAGCTATGCTTGGTATATCACACCTCAAGTGAGAGTAGAAATCTGGATTTCTTTTTTTTTTCAATTTTCTTTTTTTTTTTTAGTGATTAAACATGTATTTATTTTAGTTCAGTTAAAACATACATTGTTTCATTGAAATGCTGTAGCACTTTGCCAACAAATCATACTGAATTGTTTGCAGCACCCATCCCGCCACCAGTGCCCATCTCCCACCACCAACGCCCCCGGTTCCCTCCCCTCCCCCAGCCCTGCTCCATGGCAGGTTCTTGATTTCTTTCCATTTCTCTCTCTTTCTCTTTTCCTTCCCCTCCAGACTATGGATTACAGAACATACATTAAAGGGTTGTCATGTGTATCTTTTTGCCTCTATTTAATGTTCAGTTCTAGGTTGGTATTAGTATCCTCAACAATTGTTAGCACACTGTTCCATTTCTGTCTTACCTAGCCTCTGAATCCCACACGTTTGTGATAATTTCCACCTTTGACAGGACCTCCTGATATATGTTTCACTTGATCTTGGATATTGGTATCATATTATGTACCTATATATTTATGTTATGCAGATAAATGCAGTCATTCTGTATCTGTCTCTCTCCTTCTGGCTAATTTCGCTCAACATAATCTTCTCCATGTCCATCCATTTGTAGGCAAATTTTATAACTTCATTTTTCCTAACAGCTGCATAGTATTCCATTGTGTAGATGTACCAAAGCTTTTTATCCAGTCATCGATTTTCGGGCACTCTGGTTGCTTCCAGATTCTGGCTATTGTGAATAATGCTGCTATGAACATAAAAGTAGGGATGGTGTTTCCGCTGCGTATTTTTGGCTTCCCAGAGTAGATTCCCAGGAGCGGTATCGCTGGGTCAAATGGGAGTTCAATTTCTAGTCTTTGGAGGAAAGTCCATATTGTTTTCCAGAAAGGCTGTACCAGCCGGCATTCCCACCAACAATGGATGAGTGTCCCCTTTTCCCCACATCCACGCCAGCACTTGTTGTTCTTGTTCTTTTGAATATGTGCCAGTCTCTGTGGTGTAAAGTGGTATCTCATTGTTGTTTTGATTTGCATCTCTCTGATGATTAGTGATGATGAGCATTTTTTTTCATATGTTTTTTGGCCATTCGAATTTCTTCCTTGCTGAAGTTTCTGTTCATTTCTTCTCCCCATTTTTTGATGGGGTTGTTTGTTTTCTTCTTGTAAAAGTTCTACCAGTGCCTGAGACCAGACACCTACTAACTGTACTATCTTGTCATCCAAGAAATCTGGATTTCTGACCTCTGTCGACAATTGAGAATCAGGGATGCTGTCTTGTTTGCCAAGGCATTGAAAATCAGATGGGCTGGACATGTAATGCAACTTGGAGATGACTGTTGGACTGGAGCCATTACCGACTGGCTCTCACGGGACATCAAAAGATCACGTGGCCGCCCACCTACAAGATGGTCAGATTTCTTCTTTAAGACCCTGAATGAATGGTCTAAAGCTCTTTGTATTCCTGGAGCAAGCAGATGCCATTGGGCTGCACTGGCACATGACAGGGACAAATGGAAACGTTATTAGTGCTGGCTCGAACAAATTGACAAATAACAGGATGTCAAGTGATCAAGTGATATTAGTTTTGTCCAGATATCCTTGAAGGTCACTGAAAGCCAGACTATGTCCTATTTCTTGTTTCACTGTATGTGACTTGGTTTATTGTTGATAATGGCAATAATAAAGCCATTTAGATTGATTCTTTACAGGAAACCTGTACTCAAGTTCCCAAGGTCTAAAGTAGTCATGGATATTAAAAAAAATTATTTCTATTTTATGTATTTATTTGTTTTACTTTTTGGTTCACTACTGGTGATGTTCAGGGGTTCTGCGCTTAGGAATTACTCCTGATGGTGCTCAGGGGACCGTCTGGTATGCTGGGGATTGAACCCAGGTTGGCTCTTTGCAAGGCAAATGCCCTACCTATTGTGCTATTGCTTCAGTTCAGTAGTTATGAATATTAATGTCAATGACTAATATTAACTAATTATAGTAACTTATGTTCTAGATATAAAATATATCTAGGTATAGGGACACATAAAAGCCTTATATTAAGCCCCTTGATGTGACCTACATAGATGAAAAGTGGACATATTATTTTTATGGCATGTAGTGTTGTTGTCACAGTGGTTTACAGTATTTACTGAGAGGCTGTTCTGGTGTACATTGGCTTGTTTTATGGTAGCTACTACTAATTGCAAGGAAAGTGACAAAATGCTTGAATTTTCATATGTTTATATCTCAATAATCCAACAATTTATTGAAAACAGACTGCCATTAGGTAGGCAAGCATAGTAACTACCTCCAAATTCTACATAAAAACAACTTGAAAATTCAATCAGTTTCACTATAGTTTGAAATTCACTATTAGTGGCAGTGCAGATTCGATTAATTACTAGAATATATTCCACAAAGTGCTGTTTTAATGAAGGGATACCTGAAAACGATAGTTGAAAGGAAGTTGGGAAATACCTAAGCAGGCTCTGATTATAGAACTTCTATTCTGTTATTCAATAGTATCTCAAATCTTTATTTATTTATTTATTTATTTATTTTCAATATCTTTTAAAAGCATTTTCATTCACCACTCTTTAGTTGAAAATGTAACTCGAAAAGAACCAAAAATTATAAACTTGACCTCTGAAAAGTATAAGAATGATAATACCCCCGCCCGCCGATTCTAGGTCAGAATTGGGCTTTTGTTGTGCTATTGAAATATCTTCATCATTATTATGATTTTCTAATTATACTTAGTGGAGGTAATGCATATTACAACGGACAACTCGTAGGAATTGAAGTGACGGCCAAGTGCTGGTAATGACAGTACTTTTACCTACTCAGGGATGGAACGTTGAACAGCCTAGAATTTTAACTGTCTCTTGTTTTCACAGTCTCTATATCTTATGCAATGAAATTGGACTTGATAGATATTAATTTTATTTTAGAAATGAATCAAAGATAAATTATTCAGCACACTGCAAAAATCTTTGCTTCCTATCTGTGTTCTGTGAAACAAGAATATCAACGTATGGCATTGTGTTTGTCTTAAATCTTTAGACAGAGTTCAGACATGTTATCTTGCTTAACAATGATAGCTGATTACTTTAGGTATTTTATTTTGGTGTCCTTTTTGTCACATGTACATTAGTTTTCATATTTCCTGAAGAAAATAGGAAATGTCCTTCTCAGACTTGAGGTTGAGTTCTGCAGAGCAAAAAGGAAGAAGTGGTTCAGTGGGTGTTCATCCATTTTGTTGTTTTTATTTTTTCTCCCCCCACATTGTCACTAAGATAACAAAAATGTCTCTTTGTTATCTGAATAGCACATCTGCTGACTAGCCTGACCCTCTACCTGATTCTGTGAAACGCCTTTGTTAAATCTGTTAAGCTTTGAGGCCCAGGAATCTGCTCAGTGTTTGATGGGCATACCATTCTTAGTCTGTTCTGTCTTTCCCACATATGATTACCTTTGATAAAATAGTCCTAATCTTGGTATGAAATAAATCCAATGGTACAGTATTTGACTCGATACTTGAGCCAAAGGATTAATCATAACGTACTGTTAATAAGCAATGGACATTTTAAGCATATTCTACAAAAGTTGAATGATGCAACACAATAATTTACCACCAGCTTAATTACCTTTAATACAAGGAGTCCTAACTCTAAAGAGAAACATATTTTAAAGAAAATTAAAGCAAGAACACCATTTGTGAGAAATCATAGGAAATATTGATATTGCGTTTATCTACCTCCACTCCTCAGTTGACTTTCATAGGTGTGGTTGACACTGCCCAGAGATACTCACATATCTTTGGGGAGTAGTGTTGAACATGTCCGTTTGTCAAAGAAGCTCATCATCATTAAATATTAGCTTCAGTAGTTTAGCTTTATGGGATTAGAGAGGAATGAACATTTTCACTTGAAACTTCTAGTTGGAAAGTGTTTGCATTTGTTGTCATAAGTTGGAATATTTTTTACAAAGTTTTGTTCAAATACTTATGGAAATAAAATGCAATTCTGGATTGGACTAGGAAAAAACTTTAAATATTAATAATTATAGCACATTAGTTTTTAGTATGTTTAAATAATTTCCTTAATTTATACTTAACATGGTAAATTAAAAAAACTTTTTTTGGGCATGCATTGTCTTATCTCTAGCATGGTTTAACTTTTTTACTATAGCCTATGAAAGTTCAGAGTAAGAACAATTTGTACCTCTGTTACAACTGTTAATTATTTAATCTAGAATTTAATCTAGAATTATTTAATCTAGAATCTATTCCCAAGTAATGTTTAAAAGCAGAGTTACTATTGAGTCCAGTTCACCTTCAGAAATCTCAGAAAGGCACAAACTATTAGTTACCCTTTTTCTTATGTAAAAATACTTTTTTGTTGTAGTGGTGGGTGGTAGTATAGGGGATCAAACTGGGGTTCATATATGCAAGGCATGTGCTCTACCATTGAGCTATAACCCGAGTTCCAAGAATGTTTCCTAAATCTGATTGATTTTTTAAAATATTCTCTGACTGAATTATTTTGAAAGTCACTCTTGAGGTATGTTGGATTAACCAGCTAGAGAGCCACTATTACAATGGTGTGCTTAAGGAAAGGTCTCCGGAAATGGTTGAAAACAGCATTCTTCTACCTTCTTATACCTTGGATGGGGAAATAGGAGAAGTATTTCATGAATTCTCAGATGGCTAAGAATCCCAAACCAATACAACAGTATTTTATTTATTAAATTCAATGATATAGAATTATAATCTTTTTTAGACAGTGTGATGTCTTCTGATGTTTTAATTGTGAAGAAATTTTTTTGTGGGTCACCAGGAAATTTCTATAGTCACCAGTTGTCTGCAGATTAGATTTAAACAGCTGTAGATTAAAGAACAATAGTTTAAATTGTCTGCCCCTTGAAGTGTTGCAGGTGTCACTGTGGTCCCCAGCTGTGTCTGCAGGCAGCAGACAGGAGACAGGTTTATCTATACCCAGTACTCTGCCCCGTGGACCCTGAATGGTTGATGGTCTGACATAGAAAAATACTGGGCCCCTTAGGATGAACCCAGAGCCAGGCAGAGCCTTGCAAGCTACCCATGGTATATTTCATATGCCAAAAACTGTAGCAATAATGGACCTACTTCCCAATGAATGGAGATGTTACTGGTGCCCGTTTGAGCAAATCTATGAACAACAGGAAGACAAGTGACAAGTAACAAGTTTAAATCGAATTGCCTCAAACATCAGCTAAAGAAAATTATTTAGCAATTGCTCTCCCACCATTATTGTACATGTTTTACGTAATTAGTTACTTTAGAAGGATTCTACTTTCTTTATTTTTATTTTTATTTTATTTTATTTTTTTTAAACATTTTATTATACCACCGTGAGATATACAATTACAACGTTGTTCACGCTTGGGGGTTTCGGTCACATGGTGTTCCAGCACCCCGCCCTCCACCAGTGCCCCCTCAGCCACCACCCATGTCCCCAATTCCCTCCCCTCCCACATCCCGCCTAAATGGCAGGTTCTTTTATCTCCTCTCCTCTCCCTCTCTCTCTCCTCCTTCTCCCACACATTGTGGGTTGCACTACGCACACTTAGAAGCCATCATTTGCATTTTTTTTGTCTGTATTTAATGCTCAGTTCTAAGTTAGTATCAGAACTTTAGACATTTATTCACTCATGTTCCTTTCTCTATCTAAACCAACCTCTGACTCCCACACGCTTGTGGTAATTTCCACTTTTGGTAAGATCACCTAGTATATTTATGTCATGCAAATAAATGCAGTCATTCTATGTCTCTCTCTTTCCTTCTGACTAATTTCACTCAACATGATTCTTTCCATATCCATCCATTTATAGCAAAATTTCATAACTTCATTTTTTTTCTGACAGCTGCATAGTATTCCATTGTGTAGATGTACCACAGTTTCTTTATCCAGTCATCAGTTCTCGGGCATACTGCTTGTTTCCAGGTTTTGGCTATTGTGAACAGTGCTGCTATGAAAATAAAAGTGCGGATTGTGTTTCCGCTGTGCGTTTTTGGCTTTCCAGGGTATATTCCCAGGAGCGGTATGGCTGGGTCAAAGGGGAGCTCAATTTCTAGTCTTTGGAGGAATGTCCATATTGTTTTCCAGAAAGGTTGTACAAGCTCGACATTCCCACCAACAGTGTATGAGAGTCCCCTTTTCCCCACATCCACGCCAGCACTTGTTGCTTTTACCCTTTTGGATATGGGCCATTCTCTGTGGTGTGAGGTGATATCTCATTGTTGTTTTGATTTGCATCTCTCTGATGATTAGTGACGATGAGCATTTTTTTCATATGCCTTTTGGCCATTCGGATTTCTACCTTGTCAAAGTTTCTTGTTCATCTCCTCTCCCCATTTTCTAATGGGGTTGGCTGTTTTTTTCTTATATAGCTGTACCAGTGCCTGATATATCCTGGATATTAACCCCTATCAGATGGGTATTGGGTGAATATTCTTTCCCATTCTGTCGACTGTCTTTCTATCTTGGTCACTGTTTCTTTCGAGGTGCAGAAGCTCTTCAGTTTCATGTAGTCCCATATATTTATATTTTCTTCTAGTTGCTTTGTTAATGGTGTTTCACTTTTGAAGATGTCTTTAGCATCGATGTCGTGGAGGGTTTTTCCTATATTTTCTTCAACGTACTTTATGGATTCAGGTCTGACATTGAGATCTTTAATCCATTTTGAACTGATTTTTTGTGCAAGGTGTTAGACACAGGTCCAAATTCATTTTTTACATGTAGCTGTCCAGTTTTCCCATACTTTCTTTATTTTTAACAAGAGAAGCAACACTCTTTATCTTAGAGATAAAATATTTAGTTAGTTTTTAATTAGGTTTAAAAATTTTTTTAAAATGTTGTTCACATGAATTTTAGGTGTGATTCTTGAAGTGTATCTCTTTTGATCTTGATTTTGTTTTTTAAAGAGATAGCAGAGTCAAGCTTTTCATTTAATTGTAATAAAATATTGCCCTAAAAAGAAGAACAAAATATGATTTTTTACTGGTTTATATAGAAAAGCATATAACTGTAATAATATTTTAACTATAGTTTGTATAGACTACACTCATTTATGCTCTATGCAAATCTTTGTTACTTCAGGGCAAACAAGCAACAAAATCATAATGTGTAGTGTAGTGAGCACACACCATAAATTTGATAATCATACTTGTGAATTCATCATGTTTTTATATAGGCGATAGCCATGGCATTATGAATAGTAATGTGTAAATGATGTGAAAAAAATGTTACCACACTCTTGAATGTTTGAATTTAGTGCTTCTGTATTATTTTATTCTGTGCCAAGTTGCACTGATTGATAAGTGAAGATATTAAAGTAACAGGAATTTTATGTTGGGTTCCAATGTGTGGAGTTTCTATAATTTGCCGTGAATCCAGAATGTCAATATGAAAATATGAATAAGTACTCTGTGTGTGTGTGGGGGGTGGGGCAGCCGGAAACATGCCACCCAGACTGCACACGCTACCCACCAAGGCCTGACTCTCCCATGTAAAGAAATTGGAGTGGGAGGTTGTCTTAAGTGAAAGTGAAAAAAAGGCATTTGTTTAGCTGCATAGCAACACAAATATTTCACTTAGTGAGGACTGACAATGCATCTCATTATGTGAGCGGGTGGCAGCTTGTAAAATATTTGTTTGACTTTCCGTATTAGTTGGAAGTGCCTGCACTTAACCATTTGAAACCTTACATCCGCATCCCATCTCTCCCACCCCCAGCATATGCTTTTGTCTATCACTGTTTGTTTTAATCCCTAAGAAGAGAGAGAGGGAGAGAGAGAGAGGGAGAGAGAGAGAGCAATCTGGTCCCGTTAAATGCTGTTAGGAATATGTGCAGAGTCCTGCCAGATTGGAGTTACCCTCAGGCTAGACACTTGTCACTTTTTATTTCTTTTTATTCCTGATGTACTTTTCTTTATGGCTACTTGTTATAGTCTGCCTTGATAGTAAAAATAGTCTATATTTGTTTTAAGTTCACAGTTACCTTTAGGTGCTTCCAATACTTGAGTAGTGATTCCACATCCTCAAAATAATAATTCTTGGTCTTAGAATTTTCCTTCTCCCTTATAATTAATTTAGATCCTGGATTCTTTCTACTTACTATGTTAGAAAATAAAGGAAAATTAATTAATATATAACTGTTTTACAATTACATGTGGATTTCAGTTGAAGAATGTAGATAAGAAGTTTATATTTCAGCAATGTTTGAAACTATTTTTTATATTTCTTTTGGGGCATTAATTTTAATAACTTTAACAAGGAATTCTTGGTGTCAGGAGGGAACAGAACACTTTCCGATGTTTTGATATAATACACAAAAGAAAGATTATCTGAATTTACAAGGATGGAGTGACATTCAAGGACCAACAGGACTAATGTTGTAGAAAAAGAATATTTAAAAAATTTCACATTTTCACCATATCTTTTATTTTATTTTTTTTTACTATATCTTTTAAAGTAACATCAGGAAATTCAGTTTCTTTAGAGAACATTAAAAAACACTTTAAACATGGGGATTGGGGGGATCACTCAGTGGTAAAAGCATCTGCTTTGCAAGCTCAAGGTCATAATTTAATCTGTGGTGCTGCCCACATGTTCCGACTGCTGTGTGGTTAGTGGATTTGCTGTCTGCGACTCCCAGTGCCAGAGTAGAGTATTTGACCTGCAGATCACTAGAATCAAGCCCATGTGAGCACTGCAACTCAAGATTGGGAGGACCGTGAGGAGTGCATCCTCTGATGAGCACATGTGTGAGCTCCACAGCAGCATGAGAAGAGCTAGAACCAGAAGTCACAGGACTGCGCAATGACAGGAAATACCATCCCTGCTAAGCTTGTTTGCAAAGAGCAGCTAAAGTGTGTGACCTTTGACTCTCACAATAACCTAGTGTAAGAACAGCATAGTGAAAAATGTGAATCCCAGCCAGTGCCACCAGAGCAGCAGCAAAGGAAGGAGAGGGGAAATATGTTTTAGCCAGTGAGAGTATTAATTGCAGAATCAATTAAGAGAAATAATTTATAATGGACAAGGTATAAAATAAAAGCTACATAAACTAAGAGGGTTAAAAGTAGGAATCACTTTTTAAAAAATTAATGTTTTATTGTACTGCCGTGGTGTATACAATTGCAATATGTTCATGTTTGATTTTTGGTCATACAGTGTACCAGCACCCATCCCTCCACCAGTGCCCATTTCTCACTACCAATGTCCCCACTTCCCGCCCTCTTCCCCTAGCTTGCCTCTATGGGAGGTTCTTTTTTCTCTCTTTCTCTTTCTCTTTCTCTTTTCTCTCTCTCTCTCTCTCTCTCTCTCTTTCTCTTTCTTGCTTCCCTTTCTTCCACATTGTGGATTGCAATTCATTTAGAGATTATCATGCGTATTTTTTGCCTATATTCAATGCTCAGTTCTCAGATGGTATTATCATTTTCAACGATTGTGAGCACACCGTTCCCTTCTCTGTCTTACCTTCTTCTGACTCCCACATGTTAGTGATACACCAGGTTTTGAGATATCAAAAGTCATGGGGATCGGCTGTGTCCAGCTGTGGAGTTCGGACCTTGAGGATAACTGTGGTTGTGTTGTGTGAGGTTTCTGAGTGTGGGGAAGGGGTGGGCAGACCAAGG